>OMLM01004980.1:112785-123904 GCA_900302695.1 Helostoma temminkii
CCGTCAGCGTGAAAGCCAGTTCCCATTTTGATGAGACAACTGCTGAAATAAAAGCCAAGTTACATCTACAAGCTATTATACATCTGCCATTTTCAAGTCAAGTTTGAGTATAAAAATTGTAATGTGGCACTGACTGATGTTTAACACTGGTTCTTATGGTTACTACACTATCGTGCTGCTGACTTTTGATGGAGTTATGCTGTAGTGCATTGACATGAACGCTGTCAAATCCTGTTCCAAACATGCAGTGTTTTCATTTTTTCCACTTGGGTTTTTTCTCTCAAGCCAACATCGCTGATAAATTGTTTATCACCTTAAGCGTTTCTTTTACACTCCAGAGACAAAAGGCCTCCAAAAATGAAATATGGTTGAAACCTATCATATTTGAAAGCCTTTACTTTTTCATGCCTATTGGTCACATGAGGAAGGTTGCTGTCAAAAAGAGCAAGTATAGGATAAAAGATCATTCCCTTATGATTGTATGCTCCCACACAAATAAAGTTTTATAGAGGTTAGATAGGTCGAGGCAACTGCCCTCCTCCATACAGATATATTCTTTGTTTACCCCGAGTTATTCATTGAGCATGTTAGAAATAGAGACTTTTACCTGATTAACCCACAAACTCGTGCAAAATGACATTTATCTTTTGTTATAAAATACCGCAGCATTTCCTGACGAGGTACAGAACACAGAGTGCTAATCCCCTTTCATCGCAGGATAGCATTTATTCACACAAAGATAATTGTATTGGTAGTTGACTGATGAAGCCTCCGATAGGGTAACATGAACTCAGGCTTTTCAGGCCAATTTATCCGAGCTGAAGTCAGAAGCTTTAAGTAAACTGTTGTCACATAAAGAACACCACGGGATGACTCATGAAAAGAAAAGGTGCTTTGTAATTATAAACAACTGCACACACGGATTGGTCTGACTTGTCCAGGTGCCAAACAAATTAGTGCAACGGCAGTCTTTTTTTTCTCTCTCTCTCTTTCTCCTGTGACTGTGAACTGAAGCTCATTAGGGAAATAGATGCTTGGAAACACTAACAACATAGCCATCAACCAAGCTGCAGATAACAACAACGTTATTTAAAATGCTCAAGAAGGTGACAAAGTCACCACTGAATGCAAAGAAACTAGTTATTTTTCAGCACCTCCAGTGGTTTTGTCCACAGAGGGGCAGCTGGCAATATGTTTAAGCTTTATGCCACTCTCCTCTAATACTTGGCATATGATGGCTGTAGAAAGCCGATCTGACTAAAAATGTCCAGTATTTGGATTGGTATGGTTTGTATACTGTACGCAGTTCGCTTTTAGTTTAAGTATTGCTTTTGGCATTGCTCACATTTGCAGAGCACAAAGCCACAATATTGATTTCTTTTCTATTTTTCCTACACCCTCACCCTCCCTGACAGACACACACACACACACGCAGACATGCGTGTGCACACACACACACACACACACACACACACACACACACAGACGAACAAACAAACTTTTCTCTTTTCCAGCCTCCCAATAGCCCTCCTTTCGATCGGTAGCTCTGCAAAGTGGATTAAATTACACTCATGTTCTACAGATGCTTGTTGTACTTTTTCATTTTGGATAGAAAAATGATTATTGCAAGTAAACCACAAGTCTCTAGTGATACATTCTGCGATGACAGTGTGTTCCTGTATTGAAATGAACAGAAAGTCAAAAATGACTGTTTAAAGAAAAAGCATTACAAAATAAATTAAGTGAATTTTATTTTTTTTACTTTCCCATCATATGTCAGATTTGGTAATTAGTGTTAGTGTATCTGTGTACTTACATACCCACTCGTAAAGGGTTATAGTGTTCCAGACATTTTAGTCGGCAAACTAGACAATAATGACAATTATTGATTTTTTTTTTTTTCAGGAGTTCCACCAGTTAAGGCACAGGGATGACATACTAACACCATTAGCTCACTGGTGCGGTTGATTCCTGAAATGTTCACTCAACATACTGATGTCAAGCTGATAGACCAATCTAAATTCACTGTCCACGTATTAGTCTGATTCAGTGTAAGACAGTTCAATAAAAAATGCACAAACATGCACAAAAATGGTACTTTTCTCCATATCCAGCTTCAAACTCCTGCGTCTTTCATACTGTCGCTCTCTTTGTCAGCCTAACTGCTCCCTTCGATTTGCACTGATAGATCTCTTTCTCTCCTCTCCCTCAGGGTTTAGTCGAGCTGCCCTGCCATTTGGCTTAGTTCGGAGAGAGCTGTCTTGTGAGGGTTACCCCATTGATCTGCGATGTCCAGGAAGTGATGTCATAATGATCGAAAGTGCCAACTATGGCCGAACAGATGACAAGATCTGCGATGCCGACCCTTTCCAGATGGAGAACACCAACTGCTATCTTCCAGATGCCTACAAGATCATGTCACAAAGGTAAAAATACAGACAAAAGCATTCTATAATGAGATATCTGCCAAAGTTACAGAACACTTAGAAAATAATTGACAGGGTTGGACAGAAACAGTTGTCTAGTCCTGAGCAACCAGATCTGAACTGGTGCCAGTCCTATTCATTTGTCGCCTTTTTGCCATCCATTTTCCCATGATTAAAAAAAGTCCTTTGTAGGAGAACAGGGTTCAGTGTATAACCAGAGCTGTACTCTGTCAAAAATAGCAAAACTGAGTGTGGATTAAAAAAAGAAAAAGGCAACAGTAGCTTGACAGCATCAATAAGTCATAAGACTTTAATGTTAGCACCAATACTGAGGCAGCCGAACCTAAACAAGAAAGAATTAGAAATTTCATGAAAACTTAGGAGGTGAAGCAGGAATTTTAATTTGGAGGTGACAGTTATCAATTTAATCCTTAAATATGGACAACAAAATTTAAATGCAAACATAAAAGGTTTTTAACAACATTCTTAGTACAAAAGGGGGTATTTTGTGTCTTTCTTAATTTAATAAGACAAACTGCAGACCTGATCTCAGTTGCAGGAGGTAATTATTCTGTCTTTTGTAATTTACTCTTTTAAATAGATCACCTTGCAAATGTGAATCTAAATTAAATATCCTAACATTAGTCTATTACTATTAGCTTTGTTTTTTATTAGTGGAGCTGAGCCACTTGTTCTTAGTGAAATCTGTTTAATGTGCACCTTATAAATACAAAAATAAATAAATGTTTGTTATAATAGAAATGGGTGTAACTACCTTTGTAGTAATAAATTAATATGGTCTGAATTCAGTCATAAATTATTAGTTCTGCAAACATTGTCTTAATGTTTGGCCAACAAAGACTGATAGCTCTTTTCCAACCTAAGTAATCAGTGTGCAGGACACACACACATCTTATTTCCAGCTTCACAAACTCTCCCTCTAGTGCAGGCCCCAAAGTTAACATATTGTGGTGATGTCGTCTTTAAATTGTGTGTATGTTTGTATTTGGATTCCAGATGGAGTATTATTATTTACATCCGACAGCTGGGTGCAGTTAACAATACACAAATCAATGTGCCATAAATTGTGTTGTTTTTCTCTCTATGCTACATTTATTTTGACAACTTTAATTACTAGTTCTTCTCATATTATCACCATCTAACACTTTACATACAAAACCTTTTTTTTAAAATATATTGCACTGATAGTAGTTTAAACTAATCAGCACAGTGAGGAGAAAGACTGCAACCTTTAAGTATTATTTACAGGTTAATGCATTAATAATATTACACAGCAATACAGTGAATAACTACACAATAACATCATAATAACGCTCATGGAAACAATTTTGCATAAGTTTTACTTTAATTTACTTTATTCACATTTTTTTTGCCAGTAGCTTTGAAGTTTTACTTGATTACAGTTTTGATTGTGTAATGTTTTCAAAGTTTGTTGTTGCTGGTTTTTCCTCAAATCATCTCAGAACCTCTTCCAGCAATGGCATTTCCTTAACATCAGCATATTGCTCTTGACCCTTTGGTAAATCCTGTTTCTCAGATTAAGGGCAGGCTCTTGGCACGAACAACTTAGAGATATGTCATATCTCCCAGACACCCACTGACTGATCACTGTCCATAGAGATGCCCCACATTTTAAAGCCACTGTCTCTCTAACTATCACTCATGTGCAGAGAAGGATGATTTACTGTGGAAAACAAATCCCATGGAGGTGCATGTTCTTGCACGCACCTCAGCAGGGTTCCACCAGCACCACTGCATACGTGAGACCTTATACATGAGACCAGTTGTCACACAGAGATGCCATCTGAGTCAAAGTGCACAGGATAGAATGACATATGAGTGCCGCAGAGAGAGATATTGGGCTGTATGAGACTGTCAGCAACTCTGGCAAGTCGCCTTGGGAAATAAAAAATAATGAAATAAAACAGTAGAGCCCTTGTATTCAGGGGGTTTATTGTCAAGTCCTATTTGATGAAGTCAGATAGCTGACTCACATTGTCTGTCTTGAAAGGCTGCAGCCCGCCCGCTCACTACTTGTGGCCTTGCTCGTTCAAAAACAGTCCACTGAAGCACAAACACTAACCCAACAGGAGCTGCCTGACAACAAATTCCAGTCTTGTCGAAACGCTCTCCACCAGCTTCTTTAGTGTAACCCTGTTCATTCTACATATGCATATGCTTAAAGTGCCAGAGACCATAGCTCAGATGGTATTTTAGATGTTTTAACATTTCAATGCCACAGCTGAGCTTTTGAATAGAGAAAAGAGAGAAATACTGTACTGCGTGTGCTCTAACCAAAAGATCTATACAAAAATATTTCTCTCAGAAGCATAGGTTCAAAAACCACACGAAAAAAGATGCAACAGTATTAATGAATAAAGTAAAAATGTTATGGTAAAAAGTGTCATATTTACATACAATTTTTTTTTGTCTTGATGCAATATTAATTATGATTTGAAGCTGCACAATTTATTTTCATATAGTCATAAAAGCAGTGTTTTCGTAATCTGCAACCAAACTTAAAACAGTCCACTTTCATAAAAACAGATTCAGGGAAAGCTTGACAAGCGCCCAACATTGCATATGGGACTAATTAGTGATATTTTTCTCTTGTCCATTTATTTACAGAAATAGACTAAAATAAGAAGCAAATGTAATGAACAATGCCTCTGCTGCCAAAAATAATTATCCTCATTCGAGAAATGTGGTGAATTTTCTTGCCTATTTGGAATGCAGTGTTTTTTTCATCACTCTGCGGCCTAAGACCCTCAGTTCTCCACGAGTCAAAACTCTGGTCTGCGCTCCTACTCCTGCTTAAACCAGTTGAAATTTTCCATATGTGGGGCAACTGTCTGCACACACTGTGTGGGGGAAAAATGCATTTCCTACTGTACAGTCTCCATCAATAAAGCACTAAGGAGCCAAAAATATTTGATGCCATAATTACCCTGGCCTACTAATTTAAGTGTGTGGGAAAAATCACATTAGCACTTGTGTGAAAACTGTGTTCACTTTTAAACATCTGAAATTGATGTGGTCTTGAAGTGTGGAGAATCGGATTGAGGCTTCACTGAGTTTGATGGATCCTGTTGGCAATCCGGGTTGTTTTTATATTTGGCTGGCATATTATATTCATGAGAACAATGATTTTATGAAAATAGCCTTAGGACTGTTGTGGCTCAATTAGAACATTCAGCTGCAAGCAATTAGTCGACTCAAGTGGGTGATAATCTGTACAGGAATTTTTCACGTGGACACCTCCCCAGCAGATGTAAAACTGCATGGCAGTACGGTTTGAAATAATTAATTCATTGATAATAATATTCAGGAAAGTGATTTTTCATGTTCTTCTTTTCAGGATTTTAGTTGTTAATAATTAATTTCCTCATCTGCGCTGATGATAATGATAATGGGTGCAACAACAACACATTCCTACCACAGAGATAATATCTACCAGATTAAAAATGGTAATTTAAATGTATTTAAATATTATTTTGTAATACATTAAGCTGTACACAAAGTAACCATCTGGTGCTTGGTTGTTCATGATTAATATCTGACCACCACAATATCTGGAGGAGCAGGAAAGATGACAGTGACAAACCTTGACTAATCATTTTCACTAAAATGAAGTATTAAGATATACAATATGAATAAGTGGCTTACATCTATTGATTTCTCTTTGACTAATGAGCTTCATTGTAAGTATTAGATAACAAGGTCACTGATTGCTGTAACATGACATGGCTAAATTCTGCCATGCTGGTGGATCATAGGTTTTCCAAGGAGCGTATCATTGACAAAATGATCAATGCAGATAGCCCCGTAACAGAGGATGTTAAATTCATCATTGACATTACAGGAAAGCTATGACCAAGTTAATAATTATTATTATGAAAATCGTTGCCAATCAACATTGTGTATTGGAAATGTTTTGTCTTATAATGACATTATTAAATGCTAAAATATGATCATATTTTTTTTACAATAGCAGTAATATGTTAATTTGGGCAGCTAACAGCTGATTTCTTATGCTATTATGACTAATATTAGTGTGTAATCAATTGTATCGTCTAAGTTCTGGTCAATAAATTTAAGGCAGCTCTGGAAACCAAATGATGCTGCTTACGCTATTTATATCAGTGACAGCGCTGCCTGCATGGCTCTCCGAGGAGCTGCATCGTTGCAGCCTGACAGCACACGGCCTTGTTCTTCCTTTCTGTACATACGGGGTTAGTGTTTATTTAAAGCACAGCAGATTAAGATTTCATAAAGATCCAGATTCAGCTTGGGTGTTTCAGAAGTGTGTACACAAGTTCACGAGCCATGAAACTGCTGTCTATCCAGCACTGTACCAGTGAGGTTTTGAATTTAAATTAAAAATAATTAGAAGTGTATTAACGGTCATCAGCATTAAGCAAACAACTAACAAAATCAAATAACACAGAAAAAATAAAATAATGTAAAGGAAAAATGGAAATTAATTCTGTAGGATAATAAAACATACGCTTATCCTGTTATTATGACAGCAAGGTTGGATGATGTGACAGTATTCCAGATCATTTAAACTGTGAAAGCCGTCCCATTGCCATCTCTGCATGTATTAGTCTATTCTGAGCAATGCTGCAGGCCAGTGAGTAGTTTTATGCTTAAATTGGATTGTTATAGGATTTTTGAATCAAATTGAAAATAACAAACAAACTTGAGATCCACTGTGTATCTATTTTACCCATGAACAGTAAATTTATCATATCATAATACATATCAGTATTACAATATAAACTTTAAAATACTTTATTATCTCCTGGGGAATGTAACAATTAAGTATTGATATTGTTATGGTATATACAGTTTCTGTATTTTTATGTTTAATATTACTAGATTTTATTTATCTTTAGCAACTCAATTCTAGTGGTTGTTTAGTTCAAGTCATATTCTGAACTAGATTTAGATCTAGACTCTGATTCAGCAACTCCAGAACACAACATCCTCTGAGTAAGCTGATATTTGACCTGAAGAATGTCAAAGTAAAATTCCCTTTAACGTCAGTGGTTTGTTAATATGCGTTTGCTGGTTTTAAAATCATGAGGTGATGTGGACGGATGTGGGCCAGAACACTGTCCTCTTGAGTTTGTAAGAACTTGAAAATCCCCCTGTTGAGAACCTAACAGTGCCACTAAATATAGCATAAACACAAGCATATGACAGCAATTACAAGTTTCTGTGATATCTTACCCGGATATTGGATCAGAACTCAAGTTGAAAGCAAGATGCTAATGGTTCATTTCTAATGACCTATTTCCTGAAACATTTTTTGGCCACCCAGTTAGAAATGGTCTAAATGTACTGATATTGGTGGTGATTATAAATTGTGCATCTGTTTGCAACATATTGTTTCTTTTGCTGTCATTCTGTGGCCCCGGATATGATTTAATTTTTCAGTGGCCTGTCTGCTATCAACAGGCTTGCCTCTTGAGAGAGATGTCTGCCTTGATAATTGTGCCATGAACCTCATCAGCATTTCAGATGAAATGGAGCTAGACGGGTCACTTTGAGTTTAAGAGACACTAATTTGATTGAAATTCAAACTGGGAGCACCAGGAAGTAGATTGTGCCTTTTTCTGTAATGCACTCCCCTCACTCATGTCGCCTTTCTCCTCCAGTTACAAAGCGATTGTTTTCACTGCTGCTATTTTTTATATTGTGAATACCAATTGGCTGTGTTGGATTCCTGGATGCTGGGAAGTGTTGAAGGATGGAAAATTGAACAGTAGCTGCAAAGCAATCTAGGATTCATCAATTAAGGAGAAGCTTATGCATAGTTTAACTGGTCTTGTCTCCTTAGCAGCACATGACGTATCACACGAGGAACTTTAAGTGGTTATGAAACACTTCTGACTTTCTCCACATATTCAATTTAAAAGCTATTCATTCAGAGACACTATTTACATTTTTACCTTGAATATCGATGTATGCAATTAAAACAGAAAAGAATTTCCATATTCAAAATATGTATAAAGGTTACATTTAACATATAAGTTAGAGTACTACGCATGTGCATTGACTTGAAGAACATCTTGTATCTGTTCTGAGAAACAGGTTAGTAAAAAAAAAATTATGAATTTAATTTAAGGTTCCGACCAAAGTAATGTCTTTTCTGACATTTATTTGTGGAAATACATTTGTAGTATTTTTCTTACTCAAGGCAATTTATTATTCATTTAGTACATTACCTTCATGTGCACTTCTTCCTTTGACGTGCTTTATGATGGCAGTGGTAAAGGTTAAATAGCATGTGGATACATGCTATCAGGAGTGCCATCACTTACACCTTGTCTTATCTTATCACAGCCCTTCCTTCTACCAGCAGGGAGTGCTCATTTTTAAAGGAGATTTGCATCAAATCCAAGCAGCATTTTCTATGACACTCTAATTGTACTGATGTCTGCCTCTCCCAAAAGGTCAGAGATGTGATGGGATTACATTTGGAATACTTCAGTGTGATTAACAGCCCGGTGGAGGAAATGGAAGCAATAAAATCAGAAAGTAGTTCTGTTCTATTAGTTCAACTTCAAGAAAAAAAGTGTTATTAGTCCTCTCAACATTTTGAGGACATTTTGACCATTATGTAGAGTTTGAGCTTTTTTAGGTTATGTTTAACCTCTAGTTTAGATTTTTTTATTTTTGAACCAGACAATCTTTAGTTATCAAACATATCTAAACGACTAGATGATATCCTTTCCAAACATAAAGTAACGTCCAACTATTTTGACTCAGATGTACCTCATATTAAGCTCCTTTTCCAACTGGATAATTATTATTTCTGTTGGATTATGGGATAAAGTAAATTAACACCTTATCCACTTTTGCTTCAGAACAATACTGTTGAACAATCAAGGTATTTATAGAAACTGAATCTTTCACTCTGGAGAAAAGTGGAGAAATAATTCCTTTGACTTAATATTCATTATGCACATGATTAATTACTGTATAGCCTCAGACTATCAAAAGATAGTCAGAGATATCATATTTTACATGTATTTAATTAGTGTGCACTTTGAGACCTGTGCCCTGGCAAACCCAAAAGCTGAACTTTTTTATGGTTAGAATTTCAATTACATACTTTCTCTCTAAAATTGAGGGCTAGGACTATGCGTAGAAGTCATTAGGGCTTTTTCAGATGGTCTCAGGAGATGCTCAAGGTTTCAGAGATGAGATGGAATAAGAGTCATGCAGTCTCATAGATCAGAGCACCCCTGTTCCACAGCTCTAAAATTAGGGCGATATATCAAAAAGTGCTATCAACACTTATGTCAATATTGTTTCAAAAGAAATATGAGCTATGTTTTTTCCCCAGTGTTTATGTGCTGTTGTTTAATAGATTTGCCTGAGAAATAGTGCCTCGCTGGTGTCATGAATTTTGTTTTTGATATTCTGTTTCACGTGCCTAATGTAAATCAGACATCCATCGCTGGTCTCATTGGAATCTATTAGATAAAGCACTGCAATTTAAATTGCTCCACCATGGTATGCATGAACAAAGAGGACAGAATCATCAAAATGACCACATAATACATGGAAACGGCATGAGTCAGGAAATATTACCCACAAAAACAAGCAGCATGTTAGGCCCAGCATGAGGTACATGTTTTAATTCCAAAACAGTAATTCATTTCCATAAAAAGAAATACAATATGCTGATATTCTCATCTGTTATCACACATGAAGGTCATTAGTAAAATGAAATACCTCTTGAGACCTCCACTAAACACAGATGCGCACACAAACTGAAATAGGCACAAACATGTGTTATTGCAGCGCTGTGATATAATACACAGTTTGTTCAAAAGAAAAGAAGTGTTTTGTAGTTTATTGTAAATTGCATACATGCTAATTGGGAGAAAGAGATCAGGAGGAAGAAGAATCTTTGCCGTTACTGTGATTTAGTGGGTTTCTAACACAGAAACAGTTGTATAGTTACTGGATACAGTTTTGAGTTAGAAACCTTAATATACTGTGTGTTTTAATTCTCTGCAGGTAGAACATGTTTTTTCTTCAGTCTGAAACCTAAACAGCACCAGTTTCCAGCCTCCTGTGTCTATTCCGTGTAGACCTCAACACTAACCAACTCTCCACAGTTCCACTGCACTACCTAATATTATATTAATAATATTTAGACACAGAGCGGTGATTACCTCAGCAGCAGCCCAAAACAAAGCCAAAACCCAAAGCACTAGGCAACCAGTAATACATTTTTCTACTTTAAATGGTCACACTGGTCTATGATAAGAAGATACAAATATTATTGCTGGTTCCTGCTACATCAGCAGAACCACGTTATTGATCTGGCTCCTCGCATTGCCAATAGAGTTTTAGGTCTCCTTGGTAGCAAAGGCAGCTTGCTCAGGGTATTGAAGTCATTATCATGATATTAGTACAGCAAAGGTTGGTCACCTGCTATACCTCAGGTGTCAGAGCACATCACAGTCTCCGTTAGAAAGGCTGCACTCCAGACCCAAATTAACTTTTGACACTTCATATGGCTGTAGTCGAACTTTTATTACATTTCTTGTAATCATTCTTCATCACTTGTGAATAAAAAAAAAACATATTTTTCTAACAATTATTTATTTATATATTTATTTAAAATATGGCCTTTTGCTGTTTTCTGG
>OMLM01004980.1:128901-146762 GCA_900302695.1 Helostoma temminkii
AGTCATTTTTTTTTTTTTTACCTTTTCAAGTCTTGTGATATTTTTTTATACATCAGCCACTGACATCTCAGATTAATGGACTGAGAAATAGTTCTTAGCACGACTGCCTTCAGAGTGCCTTGTTTGAATGTGCCCATGTTGGCTAAATTATAATGGACTTGTGTTTTAGCAGTGAGTGCACATAGCGTAGATTAATGTATTTTGCTCCAGTGATTTACACTGATTACTCACTTCCTTGATAAGGCCACAATTAGGTGGTTTTTTCTCTGCACATATGACTTCATAATGTTAAATGGTAAAGTTAGAATAGATTGTTATGCAGAGATTTGTCATTATTCAGATGTTGTATTCGTGCACAATGGTAAATTTTATTTTTTTTGTTATTAACCCTGTAACGCAATGTTTTGATCAAAGAATTACCATAAACCTCTAATGTATCAAATGTGATACATCAAAAATCTCACATGTAGAAATAATTTAAATTGTTTAATTTTAAATTTAAACATTTTTTTATGTTTTGAAAAAGGGTCCAATACACACTCCAATTAAAAAAAAAAACTATAGGATGTTTTGGCTATTATTTGTTGGGCGGGGCTTTACAGGGTTAAAATATTCACATTTTATGTATTTTATATTTTATGTAAATTTTAGAATATGTACATCTGCAAACATACAAAAATGCATCTACTATTTTTTTTAAAGGAGAAATGTCTTTTTCACAGACTTAGTCATGATTTATGGTGGTGGGTGGATTTAGAGATACCACAGTTTGAAAGCAATTGGATTTGTTATTTCAACTTGTCCATATATTATATTAACCTACTACATCATTAAAATTATGCAATAACTCACAGCGTAGTGCAGTGTGCTGTAATATCTTTAGGTTGGGGCCACAGTGGAAGTTTTTGCAGTGGATCTAAACAAACAGTTCTCTTGCCTTTTTTATATTTCTGGCGAAATCCAGATGTTATTTCCTGTGTACCCAACAAAAACTCATTATCCTTTACTTGTGAATGAGATGTTGTACCTGACTAAAATTATGCCATCTGTGATCATCCGTACTCTCAGGCAGTTGGCAGTCTGTCAAATGAGAAATCCACCCACCACTGTGCTATGGTCTTGATCACAAATGTGATCAGACCATTCTTGATGTTCTAACCTGACCTATTTTTTAAGACAGGATCTTGGCGACTGTGTTGCAACTTTCTCACAACTTTGTTGCTTTCTCTGAATAGGCGTACCTGTGTTTGTCCATATCTCATAACGTGTTTCTGCATATGTAATCGTAGCGATAACAGTTTATTCATATTAATCTGTTTTCTTTCCCCTTGCACCCCTTTCATTCTCTCTTCCAACGCTTAAAATAGAAGTGGAGCAAAAAGGTAAATAACAGACACGATCCAAACCTAGCTCCTTGTTTTGTGGCATCTGGTTGTAATCTACCTATTTTCACATAGTGGCCCCTACAAACTCATCGCAGACGTTCTCTTCAGAATCCTTTCAAATGTAACATTAGTGACCAGAGTAGTGCAACAAGGGAAGTGAGGCCTTAAAAAAAGAAAGGATACAGGCAGCCAAAAGATGTAAATGGGGGCGTATTGGCTGCAGTCCACAGGGGCTTCCTCTGCTCATTCTCTCTGGGTGCTTTTCCTACTCAGCTGAATCCCATATTGCCTGGCTTCCAACCCTTTTCCATAGCATGCCATGGTATAGTGTTTCTTGGCCCTTTTTTAAGCTATTGCATTGTACTGTCCCTTTGCTATCCAAGCCCCCTCTCTTTCACTCTTTTCCCCATTACTCTTACCTGACCACTTGCTGCTCTTTCCTCTGTTGATTCTTATGCCTCCTATGCCTCAGACCAACAACCAAAGCACCTCAAGAGACCCTTAATGAAAGTTTTTTTTGTTTGTTTGTTTATTTCAACGGTTGTGACATTTGCACAACTTTGTAATGACAAGCCTCTCAGGTAAATAATGTAGAAAAGGTGGTGTAACCAAGACATGTGTAAGCACACACAAACATTTTGCAGTATGCTGACTCCTGCTCTCTCATAACCTCTCCCGTCTGTTGCCAAGTGACTGTAGTTGGCTGCATTTTTTTGTTTTGTTTTGTTTACAGGACCAATCTTTCGTTACTTTTGGTTTCTGTTATATCTCCCTTTGTGTTTTACTTCCAACAGTAAATGTCTATGAGGCCAAGCTTCTTTTTGTTTCAGACTATATATTTTAAAATATGTTTAAAATGCTTAATAACTTTACTATTTTTTTCTTTCTATGCACAAAACCAAAATACTCATACTGCTTGAGAATATTGGCTATAGCTGTTAGTTGTGTTTGGCCTCTCTTTAATGTGTGTTTGTCCCTACTCCTCATGGACAACCAGTAAAACAAAATGAAGACATTATAGATTGTAGTGCTCATATATTTAGTTCATTTGATTTTATTTTTCACATGTTAACCTGTTTATGTTTCTCATTCTACTCTTTTCCCATTACTAGTTTTTCTTTGTCCTGGGACTCTGAAAGCTGTCGGTGATCCGTCCTTTCTATTTGAAGCGGAGCAACAAGCAGGCGCCTGGTGCAAAGACCCACTGCAAGCTGGTGACAAAATCTACTTTATGCCCTGGACTCCTTATAGGACAGACACTCTAATTGAGTATTCCTCCCTGGATGACTTCCAAAACGCCCGGCAAACCATCACCTACAAGTTGCCCCACAGAGTGGATGGGACGGGATTTGTGGTCTACGATGGAGCTGTATTTTTCAACAAGGAGCGTACTCGCAACATTGTGAAGTTTGACCTGCGGACTCGAATCAAAAGTGGCGAAGCGATCATCAATAATGCCAACTACCACGATACGTCGCCTTACAAGTGGGGCGGTAAAACAGACATTGACCTTGCAGTAGATGAGAATGGGTTATGGGTGATCTACGCCACAGAGCAGAACAACGGCATGATAGTAATCAGTCAGTTGAACCCATATACACTACGCTTTGAGGCTACATGGGACACGGCCTATGATAAGCGTTCAGCCTCCAATGCCTTCATGGTTTGTGGAGTTCTGTACGTGGTTCGCTCAACCTATGAAGACAATGAAAGTGAGGTCAGCAAGAGTCTCATTGATTACATTTACAATACCAAACAGAACCATGGGGAATATGTCGATATTCACTTTCCCAACCAGTACCAGTACATTGCATCTGTGGATTACAATCCGCGAGATAACCAGCTCTATGTATGGAATAATTTTTACATCCTGAGATATAATCTGGAGTTTGGCCCACCTGATCCAGCACATGGTAAGGACCCAGTCCCCCTGCCCCACCTCCCTTTCCACCCTCCACAAAAATTTCTTCTGCAGACAATAACGTTAAATTGCATTGCTGAAATAAGGATTTTAGTTGCTGTCAAGTATGCTCTCATATTTCTTTTCTGTGGTATTCCCCATCTATGTATCAAGTGTCACAGCTGACTGATTTTTAATTTAGAATCTAATATGTGCTAGATATGTTACGGAAGCTTTGGAGTGTAGGAAAGCATCTCAGGGGGTGAAGTGAGTGGGGCTCTGTGGTAAACAACACCTCGAAGCCAGTTACCATATCATAAGGGATCAGTATCTAGAGGATTTGGGGAGGTTTACCATTCGAGCGTTCCCTGAGTCCCTGTTGCTAAGGCTCAAGGGACCCCTGCTAGCATATCCCTTTTTTTAGAGAGAAAGAGATATGTACTCTCACCTCTGGAAACATACATGCCTGGACAGGTGTAAAGTCTGGCCTGGGGCAAGGTTAGATCTTTCCCCCAGTGATGCTGAAATTCCAAATCTCCATCAGCTATAAAAAATAGTTCACACTCTGTAGGTGGAGTGCAAGGCTGCAAGGTTTTGTCTAAGAAAGAAAAAGATGGTATACACAAGAGAGAAGGCACCATCATCCAGGGTCACATCGACTACGTACTGTATGTTTTTAATTTAGCTGTCAAAACTTGAGGGGCGACTAGTCTAGGCTTGCTATATTCCTTTCACTGAAAATATAATAACAGTAATTATCCTAATCCCCTCCACACCCAGAGTCCTAAATCCACGTAATGCTCAACACAGTCAGTGATGAACCACTGAGGTCAAGTAACTTCTCCACAGATTATCCAACTGCTCAATATTTATTAACGTGTTTGCTCGCCCACATTTGTATTGATAGGACATGGGCTAGGGCTGCTAAATTGGGTTCAACCAGTGGGACAGCATCAATTTATCCAGACCAAAGCAAACTTGACTGTAACCAACAATGTAGTCCAGGTTTGAAAGTAGAAGTTAATATGCAGAGGTTGCATTGAGTGGGATACTACAACAGCCATGTAGAATAAGATAAAAATGTTTTCTTTTTTATTATTCAAACTCTTGACTAACATATTTGAAGTCTGAAGATTTTTAGAGTACATTTAGAGCGGGAATATATCTCAGTCAAAATATGTTTCCTTATTTTAGTCATGGTCAAAAAATAATTTCACACCCTCATACAGAGAATTTACAATGAGCTGATTTTAAGCTGTTCTTTAAAATTGCAGACAGTCTGTAAAATGACCATAATATCACTATTTATGGAATTTAATCAAGCTAAATGCGAGCGTGCGTTTGTATGTTTATATTCCGTAAATTGATTATTAGGCTCCATAACATCCTTTATTTTTGCGTTAACTGTTAAGAGTTAGAATGCGCTGTGTGTAGACAGGCTGCACACTCAATTGGTTTATCAATTTGTTGGATGTACACTCATTACAGTATATGGAGAAATCAAATTTTAAAAGCAACCCCCCTGAAATACCCCCTGAAATTACTATTATTCATGTCACACCTCTGTGCATGAGAAACATACTTCATAAGTATTTATTTTGAGTCAGACCTCCCAAGCACTCTGAGGAGCCCACTCCTTTTCCAGTGGAGTGACTTTAGTAACGTAAGCCTGAAATACTGCATTTTCTTCTTCGGCCTTTTATATTCACACATCTTGATTTTAATGTCAACAAATACGGTTCTCTTTTCTTGACAAATGAGACATGAGTCTGGCCCTGCTGCTGACTAATATATGTTGAGATGCAGTCGATGGGTGCATGGGAGAGTGGTCCAGGATGATCATCAAGATGTCAATAAACTTGTCCTCCCACATAGCTGGTGTTGACACATAAATGATGGCACTTCTTTCTTGCTGTCATTGGACGCCCTCTCTGTGATATTTTGATGCTCGTTTCAGTGCCTGCTTCACTAGGCACTGAAACAAGCTATCAGAATTCTTTTGTGGTGTTAAAAGTTGAAGGTACGTGTTTCGAGCAGCACAAAATAAGGAAAAGTAAAAATGAAAACAACATTTCAGCTCAAATCATCACAAACACGTGAAAGGGAAAAAAACAGATCTGAAAAACAGATTTCTCTTTAAGAGAATTTCAAAGCGTGCACAGAAGAAGAGTCAACAGTGTAATTGCCAAGACTACGATTGATACTGTATGCATTTGCCATTGTCTGCGGCACTTCCTTCTTCTTCGTTTTTCTCGATTTTTCTCTCAAAGTGCGCAAACAACTTGATTCACTCCGTCATGAAATGCAGTCACATCAAAGCGATGTTTGAAACCTGTGTGGCAGACAGTTGGGTTCTTGTCAAGGCCAATAACATCTCTCGTGTCGAGGCAAGATCATCTCTTGTAGGATTATGTGGGAGTGGCTGGGGTCACATCCAACAAGCGGCTCCACTGGAAGTGGACATTAAATGGGTCAGTAAGTCCGTCTCTTGGCTTTGGTCAGGAGCACAATAATCCACTCATTTAACCATGGCTCCATGCCTGTTTTCCTTCTTGCATATACATAGGAGCTCATGAAAACACATATTCCTTTGTCACATATTGTAAGTGAGATGATTAAATTGATTTAAATGAGCTATTCCCAGAGAAAACTCATTATGCACCCATTTCTATGTAGCGTTTATTCATGCCAAGCTCTGATATGTGGCCTCAAACCACTGAGTAAGCATATCAAAAGCTATTTTTTACCAGAAGTATGCACAAACAGACTTTATTCACAGCCTCTATGGGACACAGGTGAGCCTTGGAAACCTTTTATTTATCCCTTGTCGCAAAATTAGATTCTGAATCACTTCCGTATAAAAGCCCCCGCCGCTGCAGTTAACACCCACACAAATCAAGACCTCCTCTTTAATTGCCCAAATGTCAATACATTTGCATACAGTTTCAATCTTTGCTGCACCCTCAAATTATACATTTGCAAGTGGGGATTGTAAGGAAGAGAATGACCCAATTTGTTTGAAATTATAAGGTACAGCTCACTGATGTGACTTGCCAATTAGCTCACAAAAGTCTGCATGTGGTCGAAACAATGCCCTGTAGTTTATGTGATATAAAAGTGCTTTACAATGCAGAAATGCTCAGCTGTTACGGATGCTTGCGAGTCACATGCATTAGCAGTCACCCCAGAGAGCCTACCTCTTATAGTCTGATGAATATACAGCTCTCTAATAAGCAACACTATGATTCATTCCTGTCTTCTGCAGTACTTACATAGAGGTCAACATGTGCATGGCAACATTTAGAGATAATATAGACACAATGAGAGAGAGAGAGATGTGTGTTCAACATCAGATCACGCATTCACAGCCATCTCAGGTAGTCTTCTGTCTCCTAAATGCCAGCCCATGGTACAGGACTGGGATGTGTTAAAAACGGCCAATTTGTTTGTTTGCGTTTAAAAACACCCCCCTCCCCATTTCCCTGTCAGCTGCCCAAGTGGACACAACAGTGTGAAGGGAGAGGGTATTGATGTGGAAAATCACCTTTTTTGTTTTTGTTTTTTTTTTGTCCTCCTGTCATGCTCTCCTTGTTTCTTCTCTCTGTCCGCTCCCATCTTATTGTCCCTGTGTTTCATTATCTCTTTACTGCATTTGGTCTTGCAGTTTCTGTCTGTCTTTGTAGACTTGTAGACTCTCTTTGTTCTTCTTAGACCTTCTCCTACATGATCATCCATGAGCTTTGTCTTACATGGCGATATTTGCATGTCAACCCATATGTGCATCTGTTTGGCTTTTCTCCTGAGGTCAAGCTGAAGTCTAGGTCAGACTTTTCAAATCATCCCCAATGACAGCAGTGCACACTAAATGACAGGATTTAAGTAAATCCTTAGCTGTGCTTTTAGGAAGCTATAGTCACAAAACAAGATAAAGATGGCATGATCAGAAATACTCCATTCCAACACCCTATTCCACTATAGGAATTGCTTTAAGAAAGGTTATATTTAAATTATATTTTATATAGTGAAGACACTCATTAAAATGTTTTCTCAGTTGTAAATAGGGACATTTTGGAATGACCCAGATTGAAAACTGGATTTGGGATTTGCCTCCAGTATAAACTACCTCAGTTAAAGTTGTTGTTATAAACAACTTCTCTCTGGTTCTTTCTCATTTTTTTTCTGTTGACTTAAATTCCTGTTGGTTGTTGTCAGGATCACAGTCATGTTGACTGACTGCACAAGTCTGGGCAACCAGGACCAGACCAAATCCTCACTGTACACAACAATCTGCAGCACACAGCTCAGAAAGGGTGTAAATGTCCTCTGATGAAAGCTGTTATTTACCTTGTGGCAGGTCTGTGTCTTGGTAGCATAGAAGGTAATTCAACAAGTTCTTTATTTTGTTATAGCCCTTAAAGGTGCCTCTAAATGTCCAAGTAAACTAAGTGTAACCTGGTAAGAATTCTTTGGATGGCACTGTTGGGAAGTGTATCTTTATCAAAACGCTTCTTCTTCACTGCTGGACCACATCATTTCCCTATAGGCTAGTTTCCATTCCTTATGCCTCCCATGTAGCTCCCACATACAGTTTTATAGCACAGTGTGACATTATTCTGTCTACACCATATGAGTGAATTTAACTTGGGTGCTAAAAGGAGGGAAATCCCACGATAGGGATTTACAATTTTGTCTTCGATATTACATAGTGAACTAACACCAAACCACCCAGTATCTGGTGGCAATAAAGTCTATTCAGTACATGATCAGGTCAGAGGGTCACCTGTTTTCACAGAAATCTGATCCTGATCTCTGCTGCTCTGCCAGTACCACAAGACATGACAGCCAGTTGTTGGCAGAAGGAAGACCATTTCACCCCTTATCCAGAAACACACCTCAATATAATGTTTTCTCAAAATCCCAAGTGGCTAGTTACCTTTGCCCACAGATGTTAAACTACTGTACACAGCATGGCCAGATGATGTCTACCGACGGCATACAACTATGCAGGCAACAGACACTGTGACATTTAGAATGTCACAAGAGTTGTTTTACATAAAAAAGAGCGGAGGGGAGTGTGATTATGGTTACACTGAGCCCTATAGCCAAGGGGATCCACAGTCTCTTGTTTGATTACAGTCTGACGGTGAAACAAGGCGTATTAAAAGAATTATTACTCAGACATCACAATGGTCCCCCATCACTCCCTGACACACGCCTTTGAGGAGATTTATTTCACACAGGCCTGATTAATGTCTATGTGTGTCTGTGTTTCTCTAATCTGTGCATATGTGGGTTTGCATGACTTCACCGTTGTGTTAATGTGCGCATGTAATTGCATTCTCCATATACTTGGTTGTGTATCTGTATGCAAGTATGTACACCTCTGAAATAGACACTCTCCTGTGTGCACAGCATTGAATATCAGTCTGCTCGGCACAGACGGAGTTAATGTTTGAGGCACATACAGTTGAGAGAAAGCTGCAAGGAGGAGAAAAAAAGTAGGCTGTAGTCTGGCAGCTGCTTTGTCTGTTCTCTCCACTTTGGTGTCACTTTGTGTGTGAGGATGCATATGAATGTGTACATGTGTTTATAAGCGTGGCTGTGCTTATGTGCGTATTTGTGGGAGTGTACACTGCCTGCATGTCCGTGTCCATGTGAATCTATGTGTTTGTACTGTGAGAAAGAGAAATACTGGAGACTGCAGTAAATAATATAATCCAGCTATTATGTTTTGTTCCCTAAGACATGGACATATACTGTACACACCCTCACAAGGACATGACTCATGGGAAATTATATGAATTTTCACTCAGCTTTCTTCATATTTACTGCTGATACACAAGCAATCATATGCCATGTTCCCCTCCACAGCTACAAATGTATTGCAGAGTGAAAGACGTGTAATCCAATTTCCTTTGTGTATTATGTTTATTATTGGTAGATATCAAAATGCATCACAAATGTATTATAAATCATCACACTATTTCATTCTCAAGAACAGCTCTATTTCCATATGAACTCAGAATCAAGGCTTCATTCAAAGAGCACAGCCTGAAATGCATATTGCATGCAACAGAGCTGTATTAGTAGTAGCATTAGCAGAGGAAATAATTTACACTTTATTTTTTTCACAGTTCAACACCTTATTTCAATTAACCTGCGCTCTTTGGCAAATGACTCAAAAGCTGATGTGTTATTCATTTATTTTGCATCCAGCAGATTCTCAGTAGATTTTCTTGGTCTCTTCCCAAAGAGAAAACATGGCCCCTTCTGATGATGGAAACAGGCTTTGAATTGTTTGAGGTTTCATTGACTTATTCATCTTCTATGAGAAGGTGATAATCGCTCAAGAGCCACATATCACAAAACAGGCAATTATTTTACCTTAGCACGCAGCAAGTCTCCCGCAAAAATTTCAAATTAAAAAGTAAATCTCCTAAGCAACGTGTCTTCATACCATTGTGAGATTATTCCACGACAGAGCAGGGGATATAGGAGGGGATGAGTTAAATCTAATAATTCTTTTAACTTTTTACAGTGGCAAATTAGCCAAAGCAAATGCAAAGTGTGTGTTCCCTGACAATTTTTCCATCCTTAGCAAGATAAACAGCACCTGATAATGTGTATGAAACATTACCCTGATGAATGACCGTGCAGTGCCTACTGAAAGTGAAGCCATTAAGCACAACATAAAAGACACACATGCTGTCGGTTTTCATTTGTCACCCCGGCATGACTACTGAGTCCTGGTAAATTCTCATCTAGACTTGTATGTTTGTGTGTGTGAGTGTGTGGGTGTTGTGCATGTGTTCCTCAGGGCTTATATGTATGCATATGCTATGACAACACTTGACAACCTGTGCTCCTCTCCTGAATCGCTGTCTCATTGTCTATAATCAGTCCCCAGACCTATAACTCCAGTGGTAATAACAGACCCACTGAGATACATTCAAGTGAAACACTGTGTGGGTGTCTAATCACACAAATAGGTTATGCATACAATAACAGTAAAAAGTTTGAGCACACACCAGAATTACCATGTTTTTCATGAAAAGATCCATGTCTTCAGCTGTGTTACCATCATTGCAAAAGGGCATTCTAGTGATCAGTTAACCTTTTAAATTAGATTAAATTAAAATAAATTATTATTATCAAAAATAACATGTTATTGGAAGACAGTACTAATGTCTGCTGATTGTCTGTTAAAAGCTGTTTCCAACTAAAATATTCATTTACAATATTAACAGTGTTTACACTGTATTTCTGATCAATTAGATGTTGCCTCATTTTTATTCATTCATTTATGGAAAATTTTGTGTGTGTCCAAAGTCTATCCCAAGTAGTTTGGAGAATATCACTCTGTGCACCCATGCTTTATGACAGCTAATTGAAGGTTCCCCTTGGGCTGAGTGCAGCAGAAATATAATAATCAAGGATCCTGTCTTGGTTTTGTTATATAGCACAAACCTGGGATTTGCTCCTTTTGTCATTATCAAAAGAATATTGCACTGGGAAGATATGAAGTGGTGTCACACATGTGCCGCCATAGTGGAAAATATTTGGACTATCATATGAATCACAATAGGCATGAAAAAACCTGCTGCAGCAGATCAATACTCATCCCTCACAGTATTTTTGTCCACTGAGACATCTGTGTGAAGAAGCGACTCACAGGGGAGTGTCTATTTTTCACCAATGGGTTAATTCATCCCAGCTTTCGTTGGATTAAATTAAACCTAGCTATGGCATAAAGGTAATAAGATTATTATGTTGCTGGCAGGATTATGGCCTGAAACCGTATGTACACAGGAATACCAGTGGTCAGATTGGCTGCATTGTTTATGCATGAATCTCTGGGAAGTAAGTATTCATATTAGCCTCTTTTTCACACAGGAAAGAGGATTAGTTTGCATCATAAACATGAACTCAAATCTCCCAACCGGATTATTTTAGCCTTTTGCTTATGTCCTTTTCATAGTATTTGTTGGTAATGAAGCTCTTTAATGTACAACTATATTCTATGGCTGAGCACACCAAGAACAAAAAAAAAAAAATTGCAGTGCCAGCACAGCTTTTCTGTTTCATGCAGCAGAGAATGGCTCAGCAAATCCAACCCACATCCCCTTCCCAAAGCCAAAGGCATCCAGTTTGCTATGGGGAAATGCCTTCACCGCCTTTTGAAAAGCCAAATCCATTAGTTCTAGCCTCATATTAACCAAGTCTAACATTAATTACCCATGCAGTTCCATCCCTGATGGCAGGTAGCAACACAAAATGAAAAATAACTTCAAAGACATATAATTGCGTATGTTGTAACTAGATCTCAGCATCCCGAAGAGCCATGACAAGCCGCCCTTTTGATTGAGTGGCGTAGACAAGATACAGTTGTTAGCTGACATGCTAAAAGAATGTACTTGGATTACAGCAGATGGCTCTTTGATTTATAGGCTGTAGATGTGAGACCCTTATCTTAAAACATGCTGCCAAAAGGCGATTCATTTTCATTTAATTTCTGTCTGGATTCTTAACTTCCCACCCATAGGGACTGGGATCTTATCGTTATGATCTATCATACTTTGGAAATGAGAAACCTATAAAGGGCCCCACAGTTTCTTGGGAATCTTCTGGAAGATTGCCAAACAACCCTGACCCAGATGTTTAAAAAGAAGTGATTGTTTCCTTTATATAGAGCCACAATATTACATGCTGCAGTGTATAAAAAATAACCAAAAATTTTGCAAGCATTTTTTGGTAACTATTGTTTTCACCTCTGTGAGTCTTGTCGGTGAGTCATAAAAAACAAGGGTTATAGAAATAAAAGGGTATTGGTGCAGAATAGAGACTAGCATTTCACCCAGCCAGCTAAATGCTAGTGCTGAAAGGACACTAAGCGCAGGTTGTCTCTCAACCACTGTGACAGGCTGTGCAGCTGAGAATTTCACTGTGTTGAGTAAAAGGATACAGAGAGGGGAGGAGGGATGAGAGAAGAGGAGGCTGAGGTGAAGCCAGCTAAATCTATCTTCAGCTAAGTGTCAAAACAGCCAGTCAACTGTGTACACCTTCATGTCACCTGCTTGTGTGCGCGTGTGTTTGTGTGTATGTAGTTCTATAGTCCGCACCAGGAGGGAGCACACAGAGTCATCTCCTCTGGTCAATAGAGCCTAATTCGCCACAGGTAGCAGCCAGACTCAAAGGTGATTTCCCTTCAGCTCAACTGTGCTGAAGCCTCTGATCCACACCGTGGGGCCTGTGGTGATAGTGGCAGTGGTGTGTGTGTGTGTGTTTGGTGTAGCTAGTTGGGCTGGAGGGTTCACAAGACCCATTATCCATTGCATGCAATAGATATGGAGGCTTTGCTGCCTGGGGTATGACTGCCTCTCCTCCAGTCCACAGGAAGACAGAAACTGTCTTCTCCTTCTCCAACTTGGCAACATTGTTTCTGAATTTTTCTGTCATCGTCTTCTATGTGTACATACATTTTCCACCGCCCCCTTTCTCTTTCTCTGTCTCTCTTGTCCTGACTCTGACTCACTGTCGCTCAGTCTGTTCAGTGTTTTTTACTAGTGGTTGTTCTACAGAGAATGACTGTGCTTAGCTTGAGCAGTGTACTGTAACAGCACCTCTTCACATTCTCTGCATGCTCTGCAGGCAGCCTAATGGTGGAAATCAGCGTACTCGAATGCGATTAGATTCAGTATTCACATTGCATTCCAATCAGTTCCTGTTATTAATATAGTTCATTCTCTTTGGTCAGGTGGAGTTTAGGTGGATTTGATGCTTTCTTTTTGCACTAGTTAGTATTTATCAACATTTTGTCTATGAAACTCCCTGATGTTTGACTTTTATGAAATGTAATTACAGTGCTACTCATACTCTTGTGTATCACATGAAAAATGTCTTGATAGTTTTTCCTCAGTGGCTCATGTTAAATGTAAGGAGTGCACTATTTTCTCCTTTCCCGGGACTGGAACATATTGTTTTTGCCTGGGGCATTGCATGAGTTACTGCACACCTGCTTTATCAGAGTACGAGTTGTTGGAAGAAACAACTGTAAAATGAATGTTCAGGCACCATGGTCACACATACAGGTTCTGTGTTGCTGTAGTGAAATTTAATCAGCCATGCCACAAAATCTCCCAGGCAAGAATGATTGCCAGGCAAGAGGATGTTACTGTAATTATTGTCTTGTTCGCTGCAGACTGAGTGGCTTGGATAAGCCATAGTCAACGGGAAGGCAAATATGCCTGTTGCACGGAGCACTTAGCAGCAATTTACACAACAGGATACTTCGATGTATAAGCAATGCAGTGCTGAACGTGTTGGAAAAAACTGTTACTTACATGGTGCACTGTTAAGGTTTAGTGGTACATGAGGGCATCTGCCTCCCAGAAGGTCATGTTTTGAATACCTGCATTATGTGCAGCTTGGATGCCTCACTAATGAGCTGACCTTACATTGCACGCACAGGACAAACTAACATTTTTTATGTTTTGTTTTTTTTTATCCACAGTACTGCATCATGTTTTTATAAAGACTGACAAATATGTGCCCCAGCGAGAGTCAAACTCCATCTATCATAAAAGCTGTTTTCCCCATTGGGCTCATCACCATGACATAAAAATGCTCCTCCCAAACATAATGCCTCTCTCTCTCTTCACAGCTCTACCACCGCTGACTGAAGTCACCACGTCCCCTCAGACTCAGAGAACCACAACCACCACCACAACAACCACAGTGCACCGGGGTGTGGCCAACACAACCACCACAACAGCGCATAAGGAGGGCAGCAGGGGAGTGCCCAAGCCGCCTCCTGTGATTCCACAGACTACTTCCCCTCCAACCCTAGAGTCCTTCCCTTTAGATCAGCGCTTCTGCGAGGCCACTGAGGAACGAGACATAGTATGGCCTCAGACTCAGAGGGGCATGCTCGTGGAGCGACCTTGCCCCAAGGGAACACGAGGTAAACAGGGCTCTCTCTCACCTCAGAGCCATGCACTTGCTGCTTTCAATATGACCTGAAGTGTCCCAGGAGAACATGCCGGAGTTTGTTGATCTGTCTGATATTCTTACAAGAATATTTTTTTCTATGGAGAGCACCGTCTTTAGAGAGGGCACAGAGAATCAGTGAAGTTTATAATCGTGTTAGGGTTTAGCTGTGTCATTTCAGGTCAAAACATGATTAAGCAGTCTGTAATGGTTGTGCTGCAGCAGAGCAGGATCAGCTGTTTCTCCTGCAGCTTGCATGGAGACGTGCATTCCTCATTTGATTGTGTGTGAAATCGTGTTAGAGTTCATCAGACACAGGGCTAATTGGAATAGGAAAAAAATACTACTTTACAGCAAAAGCAGGCAGCACAACCAGCTGAAAATATTTTGAGGGGAAAAAATGGTAAATAGTCACTCTACATGTTTACTGATATATTTGTGTGTATACCAAGTGCACTCTGGCTTCAACATTTATTAATCTGCATGTTTGTAAATATGTTATTTGTGTGCACTTTTCTTTTTTTTATCTCTGCCCTTGTCCTTTGTTGCCCTGTGAAGGACTTCATGGGAAAATAAATTAGATTTGACTTGATTGAACTTGACTATTCTGTTCTTGTTTTCAGGCACAGCCTCTTATTTATGTGTCCTTTCCACTGGGGCCTGGCATCAGAAGGGCCCTGATCTCAGCAACTGTACCTCCCACTGGGTAAACCAGCTAGCCCAGAAGGTTTGTACGAGCTCTGCCTCACTGTTTTTCCTCTGAGTCAAATGTGTTTCTTTAAAAAATGCAGGGGGTAGACAAATAATGGAAAATTATTATGTCCTTGTAAAGGACTTAAACACTGTAAAAAAAAAAAAAAAACTTGATTACAGTTACAAAGTTGGCAGCATCTGGGTCAAATTAGTTTGAAATCTATGTTCT
This sequence comes from Helostoma temminkii, assembly GCA_900302695.1. NCBI lineage: Eukaryota > Metazoa > Chordata > Actinopteri > Anabantiformes > Helostomatidae > Helostoma > Helostoma temminkii. The sequence goes on from OMLM01004980.1 coordinate 144,095, forward strand.
ATAAAAGAGCTCTGGAAATGACGTTAATATGTTTGTCTGCAGCCTTTTTAAGACAATGTATGCAATGACAATGAAATTACAAGTGCATCAGTAAAAAGAACCGCAAAGTTAAACAGTACGTTATGAGAAATTATGACAAACTGCATCAAAAAGTGCAGTAAAAATAAAAGGTATAAAGGGTACGGTATATACAGTAGTAGCAGCAGCAGACATATGCCATAGACCTACCAGCAGATACAGTATGCTGTAACTAGGTCTTCGTGGACCTGCATTTTCCTGTTCTTATTGCCTCCCTGGCAACCTTTCCTATGTGAAGAACACATTAAATTCTCCTTTCATAACTGGCATTTCAAGAACTCATTCAAGTGTGATTTGATGAGAGAAACAGGGATGTAAAGATCCCTCCAAATCTGTCTTCTTGTATTTCTGTGAACATTATTCACTTTTTCCCCCCGCAGATCCGCAGCGGTGAAAATGCAGCTAACTTGGCCAACGAGTTGGCCAAGCACACTAAAGGCCCCATCTTTGCCGGGGACGTCAGCTCCTCGGTGCGGCTGATGGAGCAGCTGGTGGACATCCTGGATGCTCAGCTGCAGGAGCTCAGACCCAGCGAGAAGGATTCTGCAGGACGGAGCTTCAACAAGGTAAACGCATCCACCAGAAAAAAAATAGGAAAAAAAAAAGTTGGACAAAAATTTGTTATGTTCCATTCTCACCAGTTCTCTCTTTCTGAAACACATTACAAAGTTTACATCGCTCAGGGGCTTTACTGACAAGTTAATACCTTTACATGACAAATGTTGAGTTTTATTTTGTTCCCGAAAATACGTAATGGAATAACACAGTTGTAGTTATTATTGTTTGTTGTGTGGAGTCTCTCCCTTTGTCCCTTTCTTTTCAAAGACAGGAAAGATGTAAGATGAGAACAAAACAAAACCAAAAAAACATACTAGACTCTGACAAAGAGCCGATATCTGTATTCATGGCAGCACTTGTACATCTGCGGTAATGGCCATAATTTGGCTCTTCCAAGCGTAATACTTTTAAAATGTGTCAGGAGGGTTTGTGAAGAAATTATAGCATGTCAAAAAGGTGTACCAAAGCACTTTTATTCTCCACCTGTCAGGTGAGCAGGTCAGAGGCACTTGAGACACCAGGCGATGGGGACAGGCCGGGCCAGTCATTTATGTTTTTGTTAGTTTGTACATCCAGTTCTCAGTCAGGACTTTGTTTTTACAAAGCCTTTACTCAACTTGTATAAATTATGTGTCTCTATTTTACACCTGTTCTTTTTCTTTTCTAATAAAAAAGCTTCAAAAACGAGAAAGGACATGCAGGGCATACATGAAGGTACTGGAGCAATGCTTGTGCCTACTCTGCTTGTTGCTGTCCCCTCCTCTGTTCCTGTGCTAGTGTATATGCCCCAGCCCAAGTTCAGCAGCATGTACCCTCTGCACTGTCGTGTACCCCCTCCTCCCTGTGCTTCCTGCTTTTTTGAGTAATTGCCTCACACACAGACACAAAGTGCTTTCTAAGTCAAAGAGAAGTTACTGAGGTGGCTTCTTTTCACAGATGTGTATATGTGTCTCTGTGTGTTTTTTTCTCCTCTGTGACTTGACAGAGATGGTGTATTTTGTTTTCGTTGTTTTCCCAATTGTATGTTTTCTTGAGTGTTTACTCAAGTCTGGATGCATAGCACCACAACTCAAACAAACTGTTCTGTTCTTACATCCCTCTCATTATTCATTTGCTGAAAGATTTACTCCTATATTGCAATTTTTGCTTTTTTATCAGCACTCATTTCTATATAAAATGATTTGAATGTTGCATCAATCACAGTTCACTTGCGATCTGTTCAAACCTCTTTTTTTCCAAGGACCATCTCCTGGCCTTTCATCCCACGCCAAGTTAAAAAAAAAAAAAAAGTGTCTCTTGTTTAACAAGGACAGGTTGTAGGTTATAGAACTCATTTGTTTCATGAATTAAAAGTGCAAATCTTTAGCTTTCTGTGGCAAATAGGGTTATTCAAGTCAAATCATTTTTCCTTTTCAAATGCTATCAAGTTATATTCACACATTAAATATTTCAACCATATATATATATCCCTCTGCCATTAGGGAGATCAGTGTCCTCCACCTGCCACCAAAGTCACCCCCTCATGCAGATCTCTCCTTTGGGACGGTTAAAATGGATCAAGCTAATTAGCTACTCAGTGGGCATGTGCTCATAGAAATAAAAGAAAGAAAGAAAATAAAAACATGCAGTAACACCATTGCCAAATATTTCACATCATCATTTTGTTTGGTTGTGTCGACACCACTTATTTGACTAATGACAACGTGAGAGGATCTTAGATACAGACCGTTGATTCAGCAGTATCTGACATCTGCCATACTTGATGCTACATCACATTAGCTGCCTCCACCCTTTTCCAGCCGTCGCCAGCATTGATTACCTGATTAGATGCATTGATCTGATTATTTCCTAAAGAAATCCCAGCATCGTCTGGATCCTACATCCAATTTATCCACTGAACTGTTCGAGTGGAAGAAAGAGTGAGGCTGAACAAAATGAAGGAGACACTTCAGATAATAAAATTTAACATCACATTTTATTTGCAAATGTGGCCTTATCATTTAAAATACTTATTGCAGGGTGACTTTTTTGT
>OMLM01004980.1:163489-176355 GCA_900302695.1 Helostoma temminkii
ACCTACAATGAATCTTTTGGCATTTAATTTAATAAAAGTAAAGCTGTTTAATGCTTGTTTATTTCCTTTGCTGAACCCTTGCTCTCACTAAGTTGCAGTTAAGACTTTTACTTTACATTTTGTTGTTCTTTTGAGTGATTCTTCTTCATGTTACAATAAATCATTTTACTTTCTTTTGTACATCAGCTGCTCTTAGACCAGATAGCCTGAGCAGACAGACATGATGTGAGTTGTCTAAAGTGAGTCTTTTCACCTGCTGTGTGTGGTGATGGTGGAGTGCTGCTTGTGGGCTCCCCTTGTAGTGAGAACAAAGATGGCTGTCCCATGTTGATACATGACTACTTTCCCTTCTCTGTCTTTGTCATTTATCCCATCTCTGTCCTTTTCTTTCCCTCGGCACATCCAACCTATTAGTTGCTAGAAAACCTGTAAGTGTTGTAGCTTGCCCGTTTGTGGCTTCATACTTGTGGACATCTACTTTTGCCCGGTGTGTTGTGATGGTGATTAGTGTTTCAGTTTGTTTCTTAATGTTGTTTGGGATCTTTTTCATTGCTTTGTCACTTTTGTGGCAGAATAAAATGCACAATGCCCTGCTTATTTTGAAGCAAATGTTTAAAGGGAAAGTAAAACTGTATATGTGAAAAAGTAAAATGATTTCTCATTTCAAATAATGCATGCATACATATTGTATGTTAAGGATTGTGCCTAACTAACAGATTTACGGCATGGCTTAATTTGACTTGAGTTTCTATGTGAAACTGCATCCTAAACAGCATTAAAGTCTTGCTTGTTTTTTTCTTTGTAATTTTTTATTGACTAATGTAAAATTCCCTCACATTTTCCTCTCTTTCCAGGGCACTCACTGAACAATGCAGTGAGGGATACAAGTGCAATGGATACTCTACCGCTAAATGGTAACTTTAATAATAGCTACTCGCTCCGCAATGGGGACTTTGGCGACAGTGTGCAGGTAGTAGACTGCGGCCTCAGTCTGGACGATGCTGCCTTTGAGAAAATGATCATCTCCGAGTTAGTACACAACAACCTGCGTGCCTGTAACAAAACCCACCAACAGCAACAGCACCCCAGTTTACATCATCCACCCCACCACCAGCAGCCCCCGCAGTACCACCATCACCACCACACGGAGCGGGCTCCGCCAAAGGTGACGGTGGTAGGCGGCAGCAGCAGTGAAGACGATGCTATCGTAGCCGATGCTTCATCTTTGGTGCACATGGGTGGTACAGTGGGCCTTGAACTGCACCATCAGCAGGAGCTGGAAGCGCCGCTCATCCCCCAGCGGACTCACTCCCTTCTATACGCACCCCAGAAGAAGGTGAGGACCGATGGGGGAGCTGATACCTTTGTCAGCCAGCTGACACCCAACAACCCTGACGATAGTCTGCAGTCCCCAAACAGAGACTCCTTGTACACTAGTATGCCTAATCTTAAGGACTCTCCATGCCCCGAGAGCAGCCCCGATGTTGTGGAGGACCCGTCCCCCTCCAAGAAGAGTGAGAATGAGGACGCTTACTACAAGAGCATGCCTAACTTAGGGGCTGGCCACCAGCTCCAAGCCTATTACCAGATAGGCCGAGGGAGCAGCGATGGTTACATTATTCCTATTAATAAAGAAGACTGTATTCCTGAAGGGGATGTACGGGAAGGACAGATGCAGTTAGTGACAAGCCTTTAAATGTATTTAAATTGTTCCCAAACCTCTTCCTACCCTTCTACAGCCCCGACCTCTTGGATGACACACTAGTGAAGGAAAGGGAAGTGTTTGTTTTATTTTAGAAGAGAGTCTAGAAGCCCCATCATACACACTAGTTATTTACAAACCTCCCCATCTGCATTGCCATCTCCTTCTCCCCAAACATGCCACTCTTACTACCTTCCCTGCAGACCAACAGACTTGGTGCACAGTGATGGCAGTGCAAAGTTTTAACAAGACTGTACATAAAATGCAGAGTCAAATTTTGATTTTAAGAGACAAGCCAATTATGTATTTAAATGTGCTGCTGCTGTTGAATAATTGAGAAAAAATTTAAGGTATGAAAATAAAAAAAGACAAAAAAAAAACAAAACAACATTACTGGCTACATCAGATCAGCAATTTCCTGGTTAAAAGGTTGTACATACACTCCCCAGCATCCTCGTTGAAGCCTGATTTTTTTTTTATCGTTAACAAAACAACACACCTGGACCAGGACATGGACTGTGTTTGTAAAATGTTCCTGATCGGACTTTTAGAAAAGGAATATAAGGTCCTGGTCACCCTGAATTGCTCTCCATCACATCATGAAGTTTGGATTGTATAACCACTAGCAATCAAGCCCCTGGCCTTATATTTTCTCAACTGTACATTGAACTGTTGTCAATGAAAATGGCTAAAATATATATTTTGTTGTATTGCTAGTGTAAAATAAAAATTCATGGGAAAACATAAATATGAAGAAACATTTTAATTGCAGAATTTAACGTTTGAGAGAATATTGTGTAGAAGTTGCACATATGTTATACAGTGTGTTTATGGTTCCAACACTTCATTCATGGTAGTATGTTTGAATGTCAAGGCTTTTGACAAGAAATGAGGACAACAAATTACAAAGATGCATTTTCACTTTTTCCACTTGTGGACAGTGTTTTTTTGCTTAATGAATTATGTTGATATTGCCCTTTGAAATATGTTTATTTGATTTTGCCACAATGGCATTACTGTAGTAGAATGGGAATGCGAAACCCAATTGATTTAAGCATTACACAGTTTTTTGTGTAATTCTCAATGAACGATATCTCTGTAACAGTCACTCCGGAGTAATGGGCAAGGGCAACTGAATCAAAACCAACTTTTGACAATAAAGTTTCTATCATAAATGTAGTTCTTCTGCCTGGGTTTGGACACATTATTTATTATAATCTTTCCAAAAAATACATGGCAAATGTGTGAATATTTTCCAGCACTCGTACATGCTCTACTGTAGCTCATGTTTTTTATGTAAACATGTTACCAAGGGGCTCATCACTTAAGACTGATGTAAAGTTCAACACTTGTTTAACAAATGAAATAAATGTGAATTTTTTTGTCAAATGCCAGTTGCTTTTTAATGGTTTGTGTTTTTGGTCGTATTTGAGAAAACAGGTTTTATTATTTTGCTTTGTTACAAAATACACTTTTGACTCAGGTTATAAGTAAGTCCCAAACACCACGAAAGATAAATTCATGATTTCTTTTTCTAGGGGATTTATTTGCTTTATGTTCTGCTTTTCTTCGATTGCTGCAGATTTGAGAGAGCTTTGTGCACCATATGTGTTAGAGAAGCCAATTTTTTCCATGTGATTCAAAGATGCAAAACTCAGGTAGGAAAATTTCATTGTAAATGTTCCTGTGTGGTTGTAACACAAATAAAGGTTCAAAAATGACACCAGTTCACAGCATTGTCCACTTAGTAAATTATTAAATGGCCACTCATTCTGGCATCATTAAGAAGTCTGACACTACAGAAATCTTGTGAGATGTTTCCTTAATTACCGTAGTGGAGTGTAAAAGTGTCCATGGATCTAATAAGGGGTCAACGTTGCCGCAGTTGTAGAAATACATTATACATCATATATCCGATTGTGCTAATTAACGTCTGCTGCAGCCCACATTCACGTCATGTATGCTTCAGGTAATTCAAATTTATGAAGCATTTTAATATAACACCAGTTAAGTGTAGAGTGACAGCTCTCAGCGGGGGAGCTGCAAATTGTACTGTTTACCATTTGGCATTGGAGGAAATGACTTAGAACTTAGCAGAAAATGCACTTTATGTCAGAGCCGGTGTGCATAATGCTTTGTGGGCTGCATGTTGATTTGACTTTTTCAACAATTATGTGACATTTTGTGCAATTATCTGAGACTACAAATTGTCATAGAAAAATGATGTTCTTTTTTGTGATCTCTTATACAGACCCCTTGAATGTCAGTTAGGAATCAAGTGTTGAGGTGATTGTTGACTATTGAAATGGCAGACATAATGATGTGCACAATAATGAGGTGAAAATCATATTGATTTCCATTCCTGTTGTAAAACATGCAGCACCATTTACCCATGTACGAAAGCTCTAAAAGTTTAATATACTAAGTTCTTTTTAAAGATTTTCTTTTCAAATAAAAAAAAATAATTTGCAAAGGCTTCAGATGAATTCTAACAAATTGTAATTAAAAATGTAAATGCCATTATAAAGAGTCTTTCTGTGGACAGACGGCAAACACCATAGAAAGGTCTAATTGTCAAAAGTTATTGTATGTTGCAGTTTTGTCAGTGCTCATTGTTTTATGAGCTTAAATCACTCCTGAAGCCACCTCTCAGTAGCATTTTCTGTTTACCTGAAATAAAAACGTATCTTCTCAATGCAGGATTCTTAGCCACACAGTCAGTCCAGGAATCAGTAGTCACTCTCCTCAGCAGATAAACAAATTATTGCCAACCCTTTCCTCACCCCTCTCTCTAACTGCTGTTTGTTTGTCCTAACACAGCGACCTTAAAGGAGGATAAACTTGGCTGGTAAGCAGGTTTATTTTCATTATTAAGGGCAGGGAAATACGATCCTGGATTGGCTATTTGTCTGTGACAGGGAATGTGGACTCGGCACCCTCTAGCTTTGCGTGTGGCCCTCTCACCATGCAGAAGCCTCTCTAATTCCCCATCTTTTGCTCAGGGAAAGACTCGCCCTTTGTCAAACATTGATTTAGAAGTAGGCCAGGAGCCGAGGGGCTGAGAGTGCAGTTGCTCCCACTGAGGAGCAAGTCGGCCCCTGGAAACAGAGGTAGAAAATACCGTCAGCAGATTCAGGGTGAAACTGCCAAAGACGGATGTGTTATTGACGAAAAAGAGGCATGAGGCTAATGCATGGTCAATATGGGTATTTGTGATTGTTGAGTCAGAAGTAAAGTCCAATGAATTTCCATGGGATATGATGTAATAGCATGAAAGCAATTTTCTTGGTGATGAAAGGTTTAATGTGATCCCAGAAAAAACTGAAGGTCTCCCACATATTTTAGATGCACAGAAAACAAGAAGATGTCTCCTAAAAGCACTTTGAGGAAAAAAGGGACCTTGGTCACTCATTTAGTTAACATTTCATTAACGAATCATGGATGAGATGCATGAGCTTAAATAAAATAATAATGTTTGTTGTGTTTCAGCTTTACATATTTTTCCAACCCCAAAAACGTACCATTTCTTTCAAAGTTACAGAGCGTAATGTTGTTCTTGCAAGTCTGCATTCTTCTATAAAAAGTTAAGTTTTAGAAGTTCAGTTTCAAACCTCTGATTTCTCAAAGGTTATCGATACTTACTGCTGCAATAGCTGTTGCTAATTATAGATGCCATCAACGTAGATGAAAGTGATTGTGTACAAGCAAAGGAAAACCTCTCAACAACGCAAACAGTAACTGGCAGTGCAAAAGTAACTTCCCAAACTCTTGAAGTCAAAGGGGACCATTTAACTGCTCACTCTTTTCTTCCCCCAGCCTCTTTTGTCCTGTCCCCAACTTCAAATGTGCAGATTTGCGGCCCATAGGCGACTTAGATCCGGTCCCGTCGAGGTGAAAAATCCAATTAACCTGCAGCTCCAGCTGCCTTCGTTATAATCCCCTCCCATAATTATGAAATTACCAGATGCAGGATTTCAAATGAAAAAAGGATGAGAGTGACTGACTCAGAAAAAAAAGATGAAATAAACCATTCCCTGCCAGTATAGCGTTCCAATTTACCTCAAGGGGGAACAGCTAATTCTTATGACTGGGTTTGAAGGTGAGACCTGCAAAAGCCTTTGTAATCAGAATAAGAAATATCCTAACAAAACATGATGGTGGTTGGACCTTTGAATAGCTATTGAGATTAATGGATAGATTGTGCATGTTACTTATGCATGGACAGCAATACATTTTTACCATGCTGATCCGTGTCAACCACAATATTAAAATCATCAGGTGGATTTAATGTTATGGCTGATTGTTGTATCGGTAGTAGTTTCTTTAGTGTATTTAAAGCCATGTAATGAGAATAAATGATGTTCATTTGATTATTTGTTCACAAATTTATAAATAATTTGCTTGGTTGAAATAATTACTTCAACATTTCAACAAAGGGGATGTCACCAATTCATCCCCAGACCTTGATATGTTCCAAAAAACTACCTTCCCCTTAGTGGAGACACTTTCATGTCAATACTCAATTAGATTTGAGCTGTAGGCTGTCTAAATATTAAAATGTTGAGCTACTATAGCACACAAAACACAAGTCATTGATTTTTGTACTTAAAAAAAAAACAAAACTTGGTTTCCTTACAAATAATTGACTAAAATTATTCTATAAGACAAATTAATTTTCATCTTGTGGCTAACTGAGTTGCATGATGATGCAGCTAACTATTCTGTCTAACAGGAATAAAATAAAATATTTTTTATATTAATTTAGATCAAATAATTAGTCAGAGTTGATATTTACTATCCTTTGTTGGCATATATTGTCAAGAGTATTTCTAATACATCCATGACAAATTAGTAATATTCACTGTGATAGTGTTAAATAAATAATATGATTTATCACATCTCAGTATCTTAGTAAACTGGAACAATGCACGTTTACTTCATTTGTTCAGGTTCTCATCAGTAAATCTAACTTGCATCTGATAAATTCATTTGCACTGAAAAGAGTGAGGCCTCAAGCAATAACTACAGGATTTCCTGCTGTATACAAGTTTCTGCAGGCCAATTTAGATAACTCACAACACCTACAATATTCAGAGATTCATGCAAATAATTATATATGCAAATAATTTGGCTTGTACATTAACATTTGTATTCATCATTCAGCAAAATGAGAATGAACCTGTAAAAACTTTGCTCACCTAGTGTATATGCTTCCTAGTGGTAGCTGCTTATATCTTTACCTTTAAAGCACGGTTATTATTGTAATAAACATTTTAGAGATTAAAAAAAACAACATTTATCACACAATTGTACAAAACAGCAAAGAGCTATAAATGCTAAATAATTTGGGTTTTTTTTTGTTTTTTGTTTTGTTACTTTTCCTAAAGTGTCAGTGTGACAGAAAAATCAAAGGCTCAATAATCAGTGCGTATTCAGCATGAAGCAGCTGGCATGTGTCCATCATGAAACATCATGATTATATTTGAAACCCAAAAGTTTTTCCATGAAGAGCCGGCTAAGGCATGCTTGCATGATGTAAGAATTAAAACATTTAATCAAACATATTAATGTCTAAATCATAATATTTTATATTAAAATAATTAAGGCATCAAGATGAAGATGGCATCAAGGACTGGAATTCCTCGGGAACTATAATTATTTACAAAGGTATGCAAGTGGGATCCATAAAACCAGCAATGGACCCAGCTCTGCATTTATAATTGATAAGTAGACGGAAAACAGTCATAACCTTGAGTACAGGTGTGCATTGAAACTGAATATTGATTCAGAGTTTCCTTGCTGGTGGCGAAGGTGCAAGGAGACTATGAAGACAAGATATGAAATATATTATGAATGTCTGTTGTTTCTCATTAAGATTCAGAAGGGTTTTTGCAGAGGAACCTTGTCATGCTAATCCTGGCCAAGTGATCCCACAGGGTCCAGGCAACTGTGAGCGAGAATACATCTCGAAGAACATTTTTTGTCTGTGATCTTTGTGATATTACTTCCATTGTCTTTGTGTTGTCATTGGCCTATTTGTACAGTAGTTTGTCTTAGTCAAATAACTGGTTACTCTCCACAGTTAAAGAGGGCAGAAACCACCAATTGTTTCTCAAATTAATAATGATCCAGCAAGTCCCCTTGTTTATGAAATGATCTGGGTTCGGGTCACTTGTTTTAATAACGAATAATAATTTTGTTCACATGCTCAAATGCAATTATACCAAGACCTAAAGCATTGAAAGATGAGCAGATAACCCCTTATGAGAAAGCAAAAAAGACAAAAGAATATACCATGTGCTGCATAATTTAATGTTTACTGAACTGCAGGTCACTTTCAATATATCATGAGTGAAGTGTTGTGAGATCTAATCTTGTTTCAGTTATTAAAATGAGAAGACATTTCTAGGAATCAATTGAACTGATTCATAACAACAGTTTATTTCACCTAGGACCACCCAGTTGGTGGACTATCTCTGCATGTGTAAATAGATTGTAAATAGAATAGACTGTGAGTCTACAAATTTTGTAAGGCTAAGAATCAAATATTGAAAATGTAATAAATTGTACTGTATATTCATGTAGATCTAGCTATTTGAACCAAACCTAAAATAAATCCAATGTAAGTATGATGACTTAGACAACACAATTACCTGGATAGTTTCTGTAGGATATACTAATACTGCACAGAAATATGAATTTAGCACATTATTTAAAGTGATTATGTGATTGAGTGGTGCTACAGAAAGGTATTACAATGCAACACTGGTGTTTCATTCCTGGAGGAAAGCCTGAAAATCCATCCACCGTAACTTTCTTAGCTGATGAAATTACCAGCATGACCTTTAAAGCTTCCTCTTTAAACTTTTTCATGTCTGATGCCTTACAAATGACAATAAGATGTCTATCCAATCATGTAAATTACATCTCAGTTTCAATGGATCACATTACAGATAGGAAGAGAGAAAAGCATTATGTTGACTGAAAAAGGGAGAACAAGCAATTAATGATATCTGAGCTGAGGTTTCATATCTCCAGCAATCAAAAATAGATTTAAATGATCAGATGGTCTAATGTCAGACATGCTTCCGCCTTCCGAGCCATTTCTCCGTACAGAAGGGTAAATTGCTTTGAGCTTATTTGTGATAATCACAGTATTGACACTCAGCAGTATGAATGGTGCCTATTACATGGTCTCGCCGAAGCCCTGGAAATAGACTTTTAATTTGAACGTATTTCAATGATGTTGAGTGTAATGGATTACGGTGGCACTGCCGCCTGATTGATTAATTTCACCCTTTATGTACAGCACAAATCTGGGAGCCACTGCTTGTCCTAACTGGGATAGCATTTTAATGACAGTCTGTGGCTTGATTTTACAATTCAATACATAAGCCTACACGGTGCGGTACAATATGGTAAATGTTCATTGTGCTGTTTGTGTTGTGTGGACCTGCAATAGTTTCTTCCTGCATATGAACTGTTTAAATGCATTAAAGCAGAGCCAGGGGGATCCTAACAGATGTGGAATTGTTGTTTTGTCTTGAGTACATCAGGAGCTTTTCAGCTTGAAGGTGATACCAAGAAGGAGCCACATTACGTCGCACTTCAGTGTTATAGCTGACAGCTGTGGTTTGGCAGATCAGTGAAATTAGATCCTCAAAATATTTTTGGAACACCAGATTGCTTGTGTTTAATATTCTGTTGGTCCAGTGCAGCGTGAGAGAAAGTAAATTTGAAATCAAACATTCATATCAAAAGTGTAGATAGATGTATTGATGTAGGGCATAAATAAGAAAAAACTAACAAATGTAATTAAGTTACACACACATGTGAGGTTAAGTGCCTAGAATTCAGAGGCTCCTAAGGTCACAATCCAGAAGCACTAAAATGTGTATTGATATAAACAAACTACAGAGTGGGTCATTTCATGAAACAACTGCTCACCTTCTTTTTGCATGAAGTCTGTGTAGTTCTTGATGCCATATTGAGATTTGTTCTGGGATGGAAAAGCTAAGCCACGTACATTTATATTCAGTGGGCAGTTCCTGAGTCTGCAGGGTCTGTCTTTATGTGGCCAGTGTGCCAGCAGCACTGGAGGACAACCAGATGCAAAGAATCACAAGTGGAACTGAGGCCACTGCCAAGGTATCAACATGTGTCATCTGGATAGACGTGTCAATTTAAGTGTGCTGCTTGCAATGTGTTGTGCCTTAAGCAGCGCTCACTGCATTAATTTCCTTTTGTCTGAGTTCAAACTATTTGTCACCCGGTGTCAGTCACATTGCCGGTTTCTCTCTCGTTGCTCAGGGACCTTGCCGTGGTTGCAGGAAATGTTGTTTTCTCTTAACAGTACACTGGGTCACTTGGTCGATAGTGGCAGAGGTCCACTGGGGTCAGGGCAGCTGACAGTGGTGCCCACTATCACCACTGCATGATAAAATCCTCCAAGGCTTTTATATCTCCTAGAGGAAAGAAAGATGCAGAGACAGATGGGTGAGGAAGGAAGTAAAAGAGGGTGTTGAAAAGGAGAGTTTGTGGAAACAGAGAACTCACGTCAGCTCAAGTGCAGAATTTCTTGCTCTGCTGTGATCAATAATGACCATGCAAAAGTGCAGTGCTGGTGGACAAAACAAAGGTCCTCTTGATTAAAACAGCTTCGCAGATTAACCAGACCCTCTGTACATATTTGCTCAGAGGCATTAATCAACAGTGGATAGACTACTCTGAATAATAAGCAAGGTGATTATACAGCATTCAAACGCTGCACTTGTTCGTGATTCTGGGCATGAGCTGGTTTACAAGCCACTTGTTGGTTGAAAGTGATATAACAACGGCAATTGCAAAATACAATAGTAAATCAGCAAGCAATCACCAATTTGATTAATGGCTTAAATTAGCATCTGCGAGAAATCAGAAACTGTTAAAAAATGAAGCTAAATAACAACATGTTAGTATTTGATTTACTGTGTGCGGAATGTTAACTTAATCAACAAATATCTCTAAATAGCTGTGCCATTAACTTGATTTATTTCTTTTTATTTTTTTTACATAAATCTCGTTAGTGTGTCGCTATATTTGATATCAGTGATATCTTTGGCGGAATCTTTTAGAAGCATCACTGTACCCTGCATTATTAGACATGTGCTAAGTAGTCATTGTATAAATGATTTCATGCTCGGCGTTATTAATTAAAGGAGGCTCTTCCTGTGGTCATTATTCAGTCTAGTCAAAACCAGCCACTGAAATATGTTCCACATTTGACAGTCAGTATTATGAATGACTGAATATTCACCTTTACCCAACAGCTGTCCCCACAATTCATTTTATCTTTTCACTCCCAATGCGAGCTGATTCCTAGTGAACGTAACAAACAGTAAATAATAGACTGTCTGACAGCAGATTCAAAACAATTTACTGTACTTGTAAAGCACAACAGTTCATCAACATGACAAACCTGCCAACCTAAGAAAAAGCATAATATCTATATAATTGGCACTGATTTGTAATTTGACACCTTTCAGTGCTAGTTGCTAGTTGACAATGGGCATGGTAATGAAAAGGTATCATTTTAGCACATCCTGTAATTAACCTCATGAATATATATTGGTTTGTGAGTTTTTCTAGCATCTTAGATTTTCACCTTTGCATCCAATCAACACCCTCAGCAGCAACTCAATGTTATTAAAACACATCCCAGTAAAAGCAAAATGCTGACTTATCCTTTCATAGTAACACCACATTGCTCTGCATACAAAAAAAGACTTTTTTATAACAACTAATCCAAATCTCTCAAGATAAAGTTGATGAAGTGAGACCGTGTCATTCTCAATGTTCTGTGACGTTTCATACTGACTGACAATGATCATTTTAAATCCACCTCACGGGATTGCAGCACCCGAGGTAATGGATATAAGTACTAATTGGGGTCATATACTCCATGCTTAATTCCTGCTCCTTTACAATATCATGTACAAGCTAACGTGAGTCTGCTAAGAGTCAATCTGGAGAATCCATTACACCATTTAGAAAAAGTTGACAGCAGTCAGTTAATATTAGAACAACCATGTGGTGCAGTAGGCACTTGTCTGTCTTACAAAAACGCTTGCAACTGAAAGTGTTAGTAGAGATTAGGAAATAAATCTTGTTATGGTGGAAGAAGATGACAGGAAGTTCCTGCAGCTCATTCCTAGAAAAATTAAACTGCATAGAGAATTAAAAGAAAACTAATTCACTGTTGCAGTGTACTCTACTGTATGTGGCATATAATCTTTTCTGTATGTCATCCTATATTTCTTGTTTATAAGTGTACAATGCTTATTTACTTTTAACAAAAGACAAAAGAGTTTCCATGTGTGAATCCACCCATCTTTTGTGTGAGCTCGAAAGCAATCATTGGTGCTTGTGTTTTTTGTTTGTTTGCTTGTTTGTTGTTATCTTAGTTAGCTTTTTTTTAAAAAATATTTTCTTTGAATTTTAATGTGACAAGTGTCATGGGTAGAACTGGTCGATATCTGGCAAATGGAAAAATGTTCTTGCCAATGGGATAAATATACAAAATCTTAACTGAAGAAAATGAGTGCAGGCACTGATTAATGTGACTGGTCTTGGATGTGTTTGTATGTTTTTCTGTTCTATCTTTGTGAGGAATAATGAGTTTTCATAGAAAGAACTGTTTAATTCGAAGATAAAACTAGAAAACATTTTACAAGTTTTTATTCAGTTTTTTTTAAACTAGTGATAAAAAGGAGGGGAGGAGGGTGCTCCGCTGCACAATCTCTCTGTGGCTTCTAACTCTATGATGTTGATTACTCATTGATTAGGCTCACCTGATATACGCTATATATATTTTTTGGACTGTTCTCTGAGTTTTTGACATAGATCATTTGTGGCTTTCTACACTGAAGAAAGAAAAGTTTTATATATATATATATATTCCAATAAAGTCTGTCTGCATCTGCATTGGCTCTCTCGTTGGCCCCAGGTATCTCTTCTAGGTCAGTCATCCTACATCTTTACTCTGTCTGTGTCCAAACCTCTTGATTTTTCTTTATCTTTGACTTTGAACTGCGTTCTGTCTTAGCAGACACCCATGGCTAATGGCTGTATTGAAGCTATAACTCCAAACAAGCTTCAGAGAGCTGTAATATTTCTGGTATTCTAA
>OMLM01004980.1:176375-191710 GCA_900302695.1 Helostoma temminkii
AAAAAACATTGAACAAAAAATAGTATTGAGTAGTCATCAAAATCAGGGCTGCACTTAGCAGTAGGTTATAGATAGAGCTGCGTTTGGCTAAAAATGGTCAGACTTGCAGACATCTGTGCCTGAAATACTACTGAAAGTAAAGGTGGCAATATTTTCAGAGGAATTGTAGACTTTTATAGCACCTAGACACCTTTGGCAACTAGATCATAACTGCTCTTATTGTGCTTCACTGGTCACTAGGCAGTCACAAATACTATGCTGTTTTTAAAATTCAAGACAAATTCATCTGATTAGCTTGTGATGCATTAAGTTACAAGTGCTGCACAATGCCAAGGAAAAAGTACAGCTGGTCCTCATAAGTATATTAATAAGAAAACATGAGTATGTGAGTCTCTGTCTAGAGTCATCGCAGAACAGATGAGCAGGGAGGATTGGGTCACTGTGAACCCACAGAGAAAAGTGAAGAGGGGAAATGGGGAGGCTAATGTGGAAATGGAGTGTCATTGCATTTCACCTTCATTAGCCAGAGTCACCACATGTTCTCACCCGGCCTTAGTGTCGTTAACTACCTCAGCTGCTGCCTTGCATAATGACAAAGTGCAGTAAATGGCGAGAGAAACAGAGTGACACTCGCCTTGGGAGGGAGTGACTGCTGGAGAATACCATCCCTCATCAGTCATTTATTAGCCATTTTATCACTGCTGTCACGGAAGGGGAATAAAACCTACCGTAACTTTATTTCTTGGAAAATCTTTGGATGATTCAGGGATTGAGGTCACAGTGTACTTACTGCAGTAAAATATTTGTTGAAATAATAAAGCACCTTTTTGGACTATGATCTAAAAATGTGGTACTGTATGACTGATTGTGGTAGTGTAATTAAGACCTCTCAATCTCTAGAGTCTGAATCTGTTTTCCTATGTACTGCATGTACAGTAAGTAGGATCTTCTGTGTTTTTCTCTGTGAGGTGTTTGCCATGTCATGTGCTACCCATGGGTCCAAGGAATTTCCCTGCATTTAGCTCAGCATGAATTAAGAGAGAACTGCATGCAACAAATCTTGTACAACCATAAACATGTAGAGAAAACAGGTGTTGTTCGTCTTCAGTTTCTGTTCAAATCTTATAATATCTGCTACATTTTGGCAAAATTCCATTTATAAATCTTTCACTGTGTCACTATTTCTTTTGTGTATTTCACTTTTGTGTTTTTTTACATATATGCGTTTGCACAGGCAAACCAGGAAACAAATCAACATACTATGTGCATCAGTACTGAGCCATTAAACCCAAAAAACAGGAATAGTTAGAACTATATATATCACAGGATACTTGCCAAAATATCAGTTTGATAGTCATGTTACTGAAATACAAACATCATTCATTCTTGCACTCTAATGTCCTCAGCAATTCTGAGTTAGGCTTAATGAACACAGATGAGGTATCTTAATTTGTATTTTTTAATTATTTATTGCTATTTGGGGAAATTCATATCTCTAAGCTCTGCATTCAGTTTTATTCATCTGCCAACGGTCTGTGGGAAACTACCAAGCTGGTCTGTTTTTCAGAGTGAATCTGGGAATTTGCTGTACACGAAAATACCATCATTATTAAAATATGTCACTTCATGACACATGGGCGTTTCAAAAATATGAAGCTGTCACATACTTCAACAACTGCATTTTGTTGAATGACCAATATTAATGTAATAAAATCTCTTCAGCCACCTTTAGTTGTACCTCACTGCAACATAACGAAAGGAATACTTCAGAGGAGTTTGAGAATGTATTTTACAGACAAGAGAACAATAACAATTAAAATCCAATAAGATAAACATAAAGAAGTCATGAATGGGATAAATGAATTAGACAATTGGCTCCACAAGACTGAAACAAGCAACTATGACAACAATAAAACACGCATCAAGTCATTGAGACAACACTAGGATACATGCAGACATGTTTAATGATGAGCACCGGCTTTTTCTTTTTGGTACATTTATTTATCCTTCTTTTTATGGCAGAGCTTTTTATTGCTGCAGCTGTTGTTTTCCATGTCATTTGTATTAAGGAATGAAGCATCCTCTCCCATCACTGGAAAAACTGACACTGCTGTGATTTATAATCCCTGTGAATAATTTGCAAAACATTAAATCTCTCTCTCTCTCGCTCTCTCTGTCTGTGAGATAGGCTGATATAAGCCTCCTCATTTAAGACGACCTGTGGGATGTTTAGGATGTGGTCGCTGTAGGCAGAGGACATAGTCAGCTAATCTGGACCTTTCAAGGCCTTGTTTTTAGTTGTTAACTTTACTTAGAACAAACAGTTTTCTGTTGGCAGTTATGTTTCCACATTTCTACAAGACATTTTGCTTGCATCAGTGCTATGTATCATGAAAAAGTAATAAGGAGAGTATTTCAAAATGACATAGAAATGTTCGTTTGGACAGATATGCAGACCTCATCCTCAAGCTGCTGGGTATTTTTTTTTCTTTATTTGCATTGCTGCATAGATAAATCACTTGACACCTTTATAGTTTGTGCTATGGACTACAGAGAATTGCTTTTTCTGGAGCTTTGTGTACATAACTGTGTGCTACTCGATTTATCATAAGACAGTAATTTAAGTAATTAGGGCAGTGATAAATCTTTTTTTTTTTAAGGTTCAGGGACAATTGTGGTATTAAATAACCATTCAAACTGTGTTTAGTACTGAGTTTGTTTGCAGGTTGCAAATTCTGTTTATGCTTTTTTAAAATTAAGTTTTAGGTGTGGTGCTGTCATCATTAATAAACATTTGAAATTTTAAATACAGTAGCATCTACATCTACATCCAAAAGTCCAAGCTTCATTTCAAATATATCTGTATGTGTCTGTTTCTGTATCATTATGTTCAGGCAAATAAGTAAATATTTTGTATTCTATACTGAACTTAAAGAGATTATAGATTAGCAAAAGGACTGCATCAAATGTGCAGTTTTTTAAAACCTATATTTTGGAGGAAATTTATAGATTCAACAGTTCCAATCTCCTTTGAGGCGTGCCCCAGATGAAACAAGCATACACCTCAATAGGTCTCCATGGGACTGGCGGCTATCTGACGGGCTCTTGGAGGATTGACAAGTGAGCATTATTTTTCACAAGAAAGTGTCAAGCAGTCCCTTACGTGATATGGAAGCTTGTGAAGGGCTGCTCTCTATCTTTCTCTCCATGTGTCTTTCTTTTTTTAACACCTCTGCTATTCAAGCAAGCCTCTGAGCATTTAAATGATCAGAATTCTGCAACATGGCTGTCTGCCCCCGCGCTGTCAAATTTGGACCGATATGTTTCAGCAAGTGAGAGAGGTAGACATGGATGATACACATAC
Organism: Helostoma temminkii; assembly: GCA_900302695.1. NCBI lineage: Eukaryota > Metazoa > Chordata > Actinopteri > Anabantiformes > Helostomatidae > Helostoma > Helostoma temminkii. The sequence goes on from OMLM01004980.1 coordinate 179,740, forward strand.
AGTACAAAGATCCATACACGCACACATACAGCGTCCAGCGTCACTTCTCTAGACAGGCAAATGCCTGTCAGCATACCCGGCAGTTGAGCCAGGCAGAAAAGTGTAAAAATGTGCTCCTCAGTGGAGATGCAGTCAGTCATACAGCTGTCCAAAACCAGCAGTTATCTGTTCAGATGGACACTAGAGGGTAAAAGGCCAGAATCGTTTTATTCAACTTTCATTCCTTCATCAACTGTAAAATCTAAACTGAATAACCTTTTGTCATTCTATGTTTTACAGGAAATAACGGTACTTTAAAAAACATTCAGTAATTTAATATATCAAAAATACTCAATTAGACATAAAAAGAAACATAATCGATATGAAGGAAAATAATTTGACAAAGGCAAACATTTGTGTGTGTTGAGGCTATAAGAGCTTAGTGATTTGAGATATGTGCTGTGTATTTTTGTTGTCCCTTAAGCACACTCTCCATATACAGTACAAGTCAGACTCTTTAACAACATGTTTGACTATACCCAAATTAGATGGTCAATTGAATCATCAAACACAAATGTCCAATTATACACTACAGTCATATGACACAAAACAACACAAATATGTACATGGTTCTTAACTGGCAGCATTTGAATATTGCTGAGCACAGATGTCACTGTCAACACAGACTGATTAAAGCTGATAGGAAAATAAATAAGCCACAGGCAGTTATTGTTATTGACAACACCATAGTGTGCCTCTAGTGAGCCAAAGCTTGCCAATTTTCAGGAAAAAAAAGCACATTTAGTCAGCGAGGCTAGATCCATCTACGTGCCTGCCTGCTGGCACTAAGGGGAATATGCCTTCTTCCCGCGTTCGTATCGCTCGTCATTTGAATAAAACATGTTTATGTTACTTTGCTTAAAAAAAACGGCATGCTCAGGAACTCGTTTTAAGTGGTGATGATCTGTCTAGATTTAGAGTAAATAAGAGGCTTGTGTAAAATTAACACTGATGTAGAGCCGGACCACGACTGCAGTAGCAGATGTCACCTTTCAACATTTTAACATTTCGAGTGACACAGCTAAACAGGGAGCAAGTATCCCTTTATTTTAAAGTGAAATTAACGAAACCTGGCATAATAAACTAATTCTGGGAAGTGCACTTGGGTAACAAACAACAGATTTAATTTACTGAGCCAATAAGTCCTGTTTCTTCTCAAGTCAGACAGAGGAGCAGAATGACACAGAGCAGCCAGAATGACTGAGACTGCCTGTCTGCTCCTGTATACATCAGTCTGAACTGAAATGCCTTGTGAAAAGTAGATACGCTCACTGAGTGCTGGGCTGCTGCCAGCACTGATCGATCTGGAAATGTTATCATTTGGGTGATTTATCTGGAGGCAGCTATTTTTGTCTGTATTTTAAAATTATTATTCTAATACCTTAATGAAATCTGGGACATCTTTCATATCTTGGCTGCCTGAATTGGATTTTGGCAAATATAACGCTGATATAGATAGCAGGTGCATTTAAGTTCATTAGTCTTTTTAAAATTTAGCTCATGCATAATAATCACAATTAGCATATTATCTAAAATACTTTAGTTTAGGTGCAAATGTCATTGCAGGGAGCAGTGGCATGGTTAATTTTGACCCATATGTGAGCCAGTTCTTCAGCTGACCCTGTCACCTGGACAGGATGATAATATATTTCCACAGAGCAATCTCTCCTTATCTAGATCTAGAAGCTTTTGCTGGTCAGCAGAACATGCGTCTGCTTAAGCTGAAAGATGTCAGAACCTGCAGTCCTTGCCTTTTCTAAACAGACTGAAAAAAAATAACTGGTTGCAAATAGTTTCATCTACTGTGGAAATCCAATATCCACAGGATATCTCTGGGAATCACCCATTTCACCGTGTGCACGGGACTCTGAAGAGACCTTAGAGTCCTGAAGCAGGATATGTCTACCTCACGGTGCCTATGATACACAACATTGACATTCTGAAAACAGCCTGTTCTTTGGATTTTCACTGGGGTGAAATTGAACGAATCAAATTTACTGTATCTAGACAGTGATCTAAATCCTCAGAGCCCCTTTCAAACTATTTGGATTTAAGATGCATCAGTAACTTTCTGCAGCCGTGCCTCCACATGTCATGCTCTTGACTATGACCCCATTGAAATTGTCTGAAAGGATGGATTGAGTTTCATTAGGTAGAAAAGTTCAATTTTGTGGGTGAATTGCATTTTTTCTGTTGTTTGGAAGTTAGAATCACACAATGTTAATGGCTCTCTATTTGTTAGGCTTATATACACAAGGAATACATTTTCTTGCATAAGCCTGACGCAGCCAAGTGTTAGATTTCAGATTCATCGTAATGGTTGTTGGCAGCGTTGAGGTTAGGGAACAGCTGTGGGCTCCCCATGTGTGCACAACTAGCAGGCAAAGTATGTGTGTGGGAGCTACATGCAAACACGAAGGATCCTTTCACTGCTGGCTGGCAAAAACATCTTTCAAGGAATCTAATTCACCGATAACCTACAACATAGCAAGATCTGACATAACAAATGTCCTGATTCTATAAGAGTTGTGTGGCACATAGACAAACTAGGTGGATAGACTATGAAGGCATTCCAATAAGTTTAGTTTTGCATACATGAGAATTATAATGGTATACAATACAAAGGGAAGCAGCAGCTATGATGAGATGGGAAAATTTGGGAAAAAGCATCAAAGGCCTTAGTCCATAAAAAATGTTTTTCCACACTTTATTCATGACTTTCCTTGTTAGATAAAGATCAAAGACTTGGTGCTAATTAATATTGTGTTCAGAGGTGTACTTTACCTGATGAAAGGCTCGATGATTACCCTTGTTTTGTGTGGTCGAGAGATAGGTGTACATTCAAACATTGCATGTTGCATGTTGCCATGTTTACTGGTAGAATAAAAAAAAGGCTGGTCGAAGGTAAAAAGTAAAGCTGAATTTAAAATTATTGTGTTATAATTTAAGTATGGCTGAGATGTTCTTATTTTGCAATAAAGTGTTTGAAGTTCAGTTACGTGTATGCAATTACCTTAATGAGCAGTCTACCATGGTGAAATATCTTAACTACTACAGGATGGAGTGCCACAAAGTTTTGAACACACACTCATGGTTCCCAGATGATCGATCCTGTATTGACTTTTGTAATCCATTGAATTTTGAATTTTTGGTGAGCACCATTATATGGTTGGCTTTTACAGTATCAAATAAAATGTCTCATTGTGAATTTTAAAAATTCATCATCATAAAAAATGTTGATAATCTCTCATTTTCAGCCACTAGATTAAAGTTTTAGTTGACTGATTGACCTCAGTTCCAATTGCACTTTGTTTTAGTGCAAATTAGCATATTTTTTTAAAGGCTTTTTATTTCTGCAATAATTTTTTAGTGTTTATTAATTTACCTGCCCCGTTCCTAGTTCCTATGTCCACTCACCTGTTCACTCCCTCTCTGTTTTACTCTGCCCATTAGTGCATTCACGTTCACCTGTGTCACTCCCTCATTAAGTATTTGTGTTTCCCATAGTTCCCTGATGGTTTGTCTGTGTTGTGTTGCTTCTTGAGCCTTTGTTCACTTACCTGTTTCCTGTTCCTGACCTACCTGGATCGCATAAACTTTTGAAACCTCTTATCTTCAAGCCTGTGTTTTCTTGATCTGTTATCTGTCTTGTTTTTTCAGGTTGTCGTTATTCCTCTTTGTAAGTTAGTTTGGCCTGGTTTTGTGTTTATGTCTGAATCTTTATTGGATCTAGGTTTTTGTATCGTTAGGTTTTCAGACTCCTTAGTTCTTGCTATATTCCCTTAGTGTTACTTTCCATTTACCTCCACTGTTGAGTATCCTTTGTTTGGTCACAAAGCAAGAGTTTAGTTTATATGCTATTGCTTGTTTTCAGTCTAGTTTGTATTTTGTATCTGTTTTGTTTAGACCTTTCCTCCTCCTCTCCTCAGAAAGAGACTTTCTGTTTATCTGTTGCTCTTTTTGTGTTACTGTTTTGTTTCATTCAAATTTTATTTATTCCTTATTTACAATTCCCTTCTTTGCCTTGGTCTGTATTTGGATCTGCCATTTTGATACTTGCTGTGGCAAAACTAGTGTGACTAAAACTAAATATTAAATATTGAACTTCTTTTTAAAGTGTGAACACGTAATATATGGTACTGAAATGGCTTACATTGTTACATATGCAACACATAGCTACTAACTTCTACATAGTTGGGTGCTTTTCCTCAATGTAGGGGGATTCATGAACACAATTGTTGTAAAGAGCTTGTCAGTTACAGGATAGTCTTGCCAACCACCAGCCCACCTTCTCGTGGTATGTGGCAGCTACTATATGTAAACTGTTAACAAGGGCACGCACAAATACACAAATACATAAAACGCTGTGCAGCAGGTGACTTTTTCACATGTCATTAGGCCATATGGAAACATCTTTATACATGAATATGCTGTAAGAGATACACATTCATCAACCTGACATCTTCTGACTCATGCGCTCATATGCTGAAAGACTATACTGCACAGCAGAGTGTTTCAAGGAAGAAAAAAACTTACAGCTGCAGGTCTCCCCTACTGAGTTTGCATGTACAGCATTAATCCATTCACAGTAGGATCATATTACACAGTCAATATGCATGGAAACAAACAAACATGCTCAATACACATATCAGAGATTTCAAACATCCCCTAATAGAGCCGTAACTCCCCAGCCCTTTGTCTCTCTCTTTCACTTTTCTTGTTCTTTCTTTCCCTTTCTCTGCATTTCTCCACATGTGTGATATGTCAACGTCTTATTTCCATGTCCTGGCGCCACTTATACTCAAGGCAAACACAGGGCGGTATGTGTTGATGATTGTCAGCAGTGGCCATTTATCATCTGTCAAGCTTCTGTCCTCTGAGGAGGTAAATACACCAAGTGAATTATGGTTGTTTTAGTCTGCAGGCAGAATCCCACATGACAGCCAGCAGAAGGCCATGACAAAATCATTTATGAGGAAATAGTTTATCATGGCCATGGTAAACATTGTCCATCACACATGAGAAGAGCAATGGATGCATGACTTTGACAGTAAGAAACTTGGATCTGAGACATTTGGGAGCTGAAGTGGAGGCATGAAAGATGTAATTCAACATGATGGGGGAGAGAAAAAACAACATAATCATCATGTTTTTGTTGTCTCATTTGTTCAATGTTAGCTCCATCCATGTGTGTGAATATTGGTGTATCTGTCTTGAAAATATGGGATGGAGAACGGTAGGGAATATTATTCATATCAAAATCAAAGCTGTATTTTCCTTGTCAAAGGAAGCATTGTTTGTGCAGTGTCAGTGTGCCTGGAGATTCCACTTTATATGGATTATAGAGTTGAAAGACCTTTATTGTCTTAGATTAGGAGGAGACATAGAGATATATATCTATGCACAGATATAGGACAGCACTGACTAACAGTTAAATGTCTCTTGTTAAGATTTATTAAGGGCTTACATGGTTGTTGAGGTATTATAAACATTAGAAAATTGCTGCTAACCATATTAATTGTAGGGCAAAACGTTCACAGATAAGCTTTTTTGTTAAGAGAATACTTTTGTTTTCCTAAATGTTTACTTAAGTATAACATTTGCCCAGTTGTTCATCTTCAGATTTATGACTTCTTCTTGGTAAAGGCTGAGAACAATGTATTTGGTTTTGAGACCAGCTACTAGGTTGTTTCTCCTAGCAGAGTCTTCCATGTACACTGGAGAAAAAACTGCATTTACATTTCAAAATGTTCAACAGTTCTTGCGTAAATATGATGTAACATTTAATTTAGATTAATTCTTAATGTGTGTTTTCAGTACGCATGCACCTTGATGTTCAGACTTAAATGTGTGCATGTGCCATTTCTAAACATTGTTTCATTAACATTATGATCTTTAGCAGGTTATAATATATAAAGGGTAGAAATTATTTCTAGTTGAGGTTCATGAAGCAGAAACCTGAGCTATGATCCACTCACAGAAAAGCCACCTTCATGATGGAAAGTCTTTGTGTGGTTCAACCAGATGGACAGCGTATAAAAAAAGGGGGAGCGTGAGTGAAACTGGACAAGTTCCACACTTCATCCAGTGAAGTGATTCAATCGTTAACATATTTGACCCCTCTTTTCCTGAATTCAAGGTAGAGTTGTGGCTGGAACTGCATTTGTCTAAGAGGCCTTGGGCAATCCCAGGAAATGGCCACAATATATGCAAAGATCAGTGCACCTGAAAATAAAGACTTTTCTAAGTCGTAGGGTGTGGTTAAGGGCAGCACATTAAACTTGTAGCTGAGGACAGGGTATTAGGAATTTTTCACTTGTCAAATTTGGTAATCTATTGACATACTCAGACCCACAGCTGATGTCGTGCTCTTCTGGCAACTTAAACTGTTGCCAGCAACATCTGTATGCAGACAGGTGCTTGTCATGTTAAGACACACACAATATGATCCAGTCTGACAAGCTCACAGTGAGAGTTGATCATCACTCACCATACAGTACTGAGCCTCATAAAAAGTTCTGTGAAAAGACCTTGATAAGTTTTATCCTAATCTCCTGTTAGGCACCAATTCAAAATATCTGGGCTCTGCTCCAGCAGCTTAAAAATAATGACTCTCTCCCGCAGTCTTTCTTCACTCACCCAGTCATTTGGGCCTCACAAGTCTCTGAGTTAGAGTGCCATTTGCTTTGCGAGAACCGTGAAAGTCGCCCATTTTTGTTTCAACAGTCCCTCTAATAACGTGTTGAAAATTGGTGCACACACTGTCAGAGTCTTGAAATGATATTTCAGATCAAGAGATCATTAATGACGATGGAAGTTAATCAGGAGGTGACCCGTAAATGTCCAACTATTGGTAGGAGTGTCTGTTTTGGCTAACAGCAAATGGTGTGTTCAGGCATTTGAACCACTTTATATTCCATTTGGAGAATAGACCCACTCATGCATTAAAGAATATCTTGTTACAGTTGCTATTGAAGTGCCTGAACTGAGAATTTCATCAGTTTAAATTGAAAATTAAACATACTTTCACATCCTATTTCACTCAATTTATGACATTTTCATAATTGTTTTGTCACATTAATCATTTATAATCTAGAAACAAACTTTGTTATGTGACTTTGGCAGCAGTGAAATACACACATACATTTATATAGTTGTGAGGACACTTATTGACATAATACACTCCCTCTAACCATGTATAATTTCATCATTCTGCATTTACATGTGTCTGTATTTCATGGCTGCACAATAACATTTGGATCCTCTTTATGCTGTGTCACTTTACATTCTCCTTCTCTTTCATCAGAATTTTTACTACAATTACTACACTTACTGTACAGTAATATACTTTAGGTAAATGTAAATTACTTTAGGTCATCTAATTATAGGGATAGGGTCTTCTGTCTTTTTTATTGTTACCAGCAGTGTGTACACCTGGATAGCTGTGGTACAGTAACATTATGCCACACATACAGTAAAAGTAGATAAGTAAGTACACTTATCCAAGAGAGGGATATCGTTATTATAGACGTTTATTTTTAAACTATTCTACATGCTTCTGTATCTTCCTTCTCCATTAGTTCAGTATTTAATTTAAAAACACATTTACACAACAAAACACAATTATGGTTTTGATGGAATCATTAGCAACAATGTGAAAAATGTCTAAAATTAAAAAAAAGTAGCAGTACAGCTTTAAACTGAAAGTGTGCATGACTGAGTTTGTCTTTCAAGTAAACAGAAATAAAACAGTTGTAACAAATTGGGAGGTCCAACTCATTAACCTAATTACACTATTTGCTCTTTCTTTAGTATTTGTTGATGGAATTCTAATGTTGTTACAAGTTGCCACTTTCAATAAACACAAGGAAAAGAAAAGCTAAACTTTTCTTGATTCAGCACAGCAGTGTTGCGGGGACTCTTCTGTGCAGCCATACCTTATGTTCACACTCCCTGAGGTGCTGCAACTTTGTAGGATGTGTGACCACCATTCATGTGTTTTACTTACTTTTTATTTCAGTTTTTATTTGTCCATCTTGAAACTTTGAACAGGCAATTTTCCATCAATTTACTGTGGATCACGTATGAATGCCACCAGTCACAAAACAAAATAAAAAATATTTTCTTTATATTTAAGAAACCTGAGTATGTAGTCTTCTGTTAACTCTTATTTTGAAAATATCATCTATAAAATAAATGTAAAAGAATCTATTTTGGACAGAAAAAGTATTTTTTTAGCATCTCTTCCACTGATGTAATACATCAATGCAAATAGAAATAGATGAAAAACAACTTGCCTACCCAACTCAGTATAATTTTAATATCACAAAAGGTGATGTTTGGTTTAAGCTCTTGGGTTTGTCAACCACTAATCAGGACAGTTAGAAAAGAATCCCTCGTGGGTTTATTTTTGGACATTCATTTGATGATATGAAATTAGAGTTATGGTGTATGAAGCACCAAAACATTGACAGAATGAGTATGTGGATGATCATCATGCAATCAAAGGTTTTTCATCAGACTCCTTTTTGTAAACACTGGCATCCCTAAGTAAACCACACAGTGATTAAGAGGAGTCCGCAGTTTTCTCTGAGACTTTAAACTTCTGCCAAAACCTTCAGAATGATCAAGAGAGGCATTTTGTTTTCTTTCTCTATCTTGATAGATATTCATCATTCAGTGACTGAAATCAGCCTATAACCTCCTGATGACCAAATCTTGACTTGCTTTGTAATCTTGCTTAATCATGTTGCTCTTGAGTGAACTCCAGTAATTTTAGGTCTTTGTTTCCTAAATGAATTCATGGTGGTAGATACAGTCCTTTGGTTTCATTCTTTGAATCTACTTTTTATGTGAGTGATGTATTCTGTGTTGTAATTCCTAGCTGCAAACCTACCTTGATGTTATATCAAAAAGAACTGATGCTGTACCTATAACCTTAGTGTGTCTGACAGATAAAACCTGAGCTGAATGATGATTTAGAATTTTGTCCAGGTCAGATGACAGACTCAAAACTGGACATGACCATAACCATTGATTAAAGTTTAACAAAATCCCCCACTGGTCCTACAGAAACGAACAACTAATGTAACCCTCTGACCTGACGATGTTAGCCTCACTCCTCCTGCTGAAATTCAACAAGATTAATGTTGAGCTCCACCATAATCTCCTTTGTCTAGATCATAGTGACCTCAATTGAGCATGAAAAGCCACAGATAAAAAAAAATGTCTATATGAGTTTCTTTATGTTAATAATAATATGTGAACTTCTTTACAAGAGGTAAGGAGGCATAGTTACAGACAGGAAGGGAGGTATAATCCTACCTATATTGTTTGAAAGTGGCAAAAGGATATTTTTTCAAAATTGTTTAGCGATCAATTTGTAGTGTAGTTGGCAGAACATCTCATGATAGATGAGAATAAAATAATAAAGTGAATGTTTGTAGAAAATGAATTATGTTTTGCTTTACCAAAGGCTTGTAAATTAAGTTATGTTCCAGTCTGCACTTACCCCGAAGAACACAAGAGAAAAACGTTAAATTTGATATACTGGAAATACTGAAAAGTTTATTTGTTACCATTCAGTTAAACTATTGTATTTAAATATGTACATTATTTGGCTGCCTTCTCTGAGGAAAAAACAAAAAACATGGAAATGCCTGTGTATGAAAACACAAGACATCATTCTAAAATACTCAGGCATTTGCAGGAGATAAGATAAATGACATGATCTTAGACTAATGGCCCCTAACCTGGAATGATGAGTGTCTTCATCAGTCAAGGCCTTGTTGATGAAAGCTTAAGGCTCTGCTAAGAACTTTGCCATTTCAGCACGAGGGCCATCTGTCTGGCAACAGCAATCAAACCCCCAGCACTGAGGCCTCTGCCAGCTCTTTTCGGAGGGAGGACCCTGAACAAATGGGTGTAGAAAAGGTAGGCAGGATTTATGGTCATGAATATAGGAAGCCTGGCAGACTGGAAAGAGGAAAAAAGACAGATTTTAATCCATTTATAAGGAGATAGTATAGCCAAATTTGTATTGTCAGCAGAAGGAGGTGAAATGCTGGCAAAGTGACATTCTGAACTGAAAAATGTTCACGCTAAATGATCAATAGTTCTACGATAAAGCTAACAATCACACATTGCTTGTGGTTATTCTTTTAAATTGTGCACTGGACACACATGCATGACATGCAGTTTACTCATGAGAGCAGTTCATTTTAATATAGTCATGTAACCCCAGTGTTGCTACAGCTGAGCCACTATACAGAAAACACATGCAAAAGAAAGAAAGAAAATATATAAAAACCCTAACTGCATTTTGTCAACCATTACTGTAATCTGACATACAGGGTCTCACACTAACTATGTCTGTAAATTTACAAACACAGTTACAGCTATTTGCCATATTTCATTTCTGTATTTTGTAGGTGTGGCTCTTCCGAAACTACATTTTGTTGTGCAGTAGAATTTATACACTGGTTTTCCATCATCCACGGACAACATATTTGCTGTAAATGTGAGTTCACTCCTATTGCTGTACATAGTGTTTCAGGGTCTCTATGGAGTATTTAAATCCAGCTGAGATGACTGATGACCACAGCTGCTGCAGAAGCTACATTGACATGTCTTCCTTGGTTAAAGCTAGCACTGAAGCTCTTTGTAAAACCTAAGATTTGGTAAATAAGTGCAGCGAAGCAGTGAAGATAAATTGTTCCTATCATCCAAATCCATTTAACTCTTCACCCCACTGATTTATTTGCTCCCTTATCTTCCAAAAGGACATTACACTATTCTGCACAGCCACTGTGCATTTTCACATTGATGTGGCCTCAACTTGGTGCCCTCAGTGAAACTCAACATCTTCTGAGCACAGAAATAATGAAAGGTATATTTATCGCCATCAAAACTCATCAGGGAGGTTTCTGAGAAAGGCTGAATGAGTTGTATGTAGATCTTTGCTCCCTCCTAGCCAAAACTTCTTACCTTACTGATGTGGACAGTGGAAAAAAAACTGATTTTACTTGAGTGATTGCATCTGTAAAAACTGCCCTTCTCAGGCAGACTTAGTCAAATAAACATATCACAAGTACATTTGGCCTCAGTTGCTGCTGCCCCCTCACTAAATAATTACCAAATTCTTTCCAGTTAGTTCTATTCGCAGCATTTGAACTGACACATTTCCTGAAAAGCTTCTAATCAGGTTTACCACATTTGAATTAGGCAAGTTGGTTTTGTCAGCTTCTGAAACTTCAATATTGTGACTGTTCTCCCTAAGACAGCTGTTCAAATTCATTCAGTTTAATTCATTTAACTGACTGAGTAACAGTGACTGCATGTCACAGCATGTTGTTTCCACTAACTCTGGGAAATTAAAATGTATTGTGCAATATTTGCTAAGCCACAGAGCTAAATATTTAATTGATTCTCATATTCCTACATCTAACACCTCCCACTGCTTATGTTTAGTTGTGATAAAAGTACACTGGTAAAGTGGAGTATACTTTTAATTCAACAAGCGTCAAGCATTAAATGACAAACTGTGTAATTGGTAATTGCCATTTACAATAAAATATGTAAATTATTTTACACCTCAGTTTGAAGTACCGTTTATTTGTCACAATGGTCCAGAACTGTTGAAAAGTGTTTTCTGGTCTGAGGTTTCGTCATATTGAGACTCAAAACAATTAATTAAAGGGTTAGATAAATATTGGAGTTTAGGTTTAAGGTTATAGACTCTCTGTCCTAGGATTTAAATTATGAATGCATGGGTTGGGTATTTATAATGATGACAAAGACCAGAAATGAGGAGTAATCTTATGTGTGAACTATGATTATTCAGCCAAACTGAAGAACTACAGTAGAGCTGTTACTGAAAATGTTTTATTGTCCATACTAAAAGAACTTGAGAATTTAATTTGGAAGTAAACAA
>OMLM01004980.1:191730-204240 GCA_900302695.1 Helostoma temminkii
TACAGAACTATCGAAGAATTTGATATTACAGTATTGCAACACATATGTTTCAGGAAATATCATGTCAAACATTTTGTGACTTTGTGGAAAAAGAAGACGTAATCTGTCAGAAAAGTAAGCTTAGTTTAATTTCAGGGGATTATCCTTATTTTACACAGGACTTATCTTTGGCTTAGACAGAAGATTAATGCCACATACTGTTCTAATACTTGTTAGTTCAACATTTCCTTCCTTGATATGGACAATTCTTTCCATACTGTATCATCTCATTCATCTATTATAATAGTGTGATCATCACAGGTCAGGCCAGTCCAGGCCACGTTAATAGATCCAGTAAACACAGGTTTTAAAGGAAAATGTGACCGCTGTTTCTATGATCAATCCCAAAAAAATCTTTCATCTAGACTTCGGTTTTACAGCATGCTGACTCAGTTGGAAGTGTATTTAAAACAGATAATGATCCACAACAGAAAGCCAAAAAAGTCTGCAGGTGCTGTTTGCTCTAACAGAGCAGTATATGTCTTTGTCACAGATGTTCATTTTTTATTAAACATCTGTATGACATCAACCACCTTGAATAATAAAAGGCATGTTTTAGTCTTATACCATCTCTGTAGCAACATACAATATCTCCCTAATTATATAATCTGCGATTTCAAGAGTTTGATGTGTCTTCTCTGCTTCTCAAATGCTGGAACAGATGAGAAGAATTACCCTGAAAAATTCTGCATAAAAATGTTATGAAGTCATAGTGATAAAACTTGCAAATTAATTCCTTGAAAATTTCAGTTTTTAGTGGTTGCTTCAAGTTCTTTTTTCAGTGAATAAAATAACCTAATTTCCATAAACCATAAATATACTTTACCCTCCACATCTGATATGCAACCACATCATACTTTGAATTCTCTGCGTGTTATGCTGGAACCAAATCATCTTGTTTATAAATGAACCCTACATTATCAATTTCAGAAAACAATGTCTGGCAATTATTTATTTATTTGTTGTTCAGTGACTGTTTTATGTAGTGTTTGTCTCCTTAAGACGGCTCAACTGTTTAGTATTGTTCAATAAGCTCCAGCCATGTGACCTGTAATAAGATAAACGTTTTGAATGGTGATGAAAGGGCATCCGGAAAGTTTAATCTAAAAATTGTCAAAATTTTAGCAGCAGTTCAAGATATTCTGACTGTTATTCCCCAGACTGTGTCAAACTCCAACAACATTCAACATTTCTCATAATGTAGTTAGAATATTTCTGATTTAAATTAAGTCAGAGTTTTCAAACTTTAGACAACTTCATGGCTGCAAATATAAATAGTGCCCATTTAAACTGATTCATTCACCTTGTTGTTGGCAGTGTTTGTTTGTTGATAACACAGTAGACTAAACAGATGAGTGACACTGTAATAACTGCAAAATTATTATTATTTTATTGATCTATAATAATTGATATGTTCACTTGAGCTATCATAAACATTGATACGTTTGTTATGTTAAACATGGGTTTACAAACTGTTTCTCCATTTGAATTGTAAAAGTATCAATTCTGTATTAAATAGATTTATTTTTGTGTCATTTTTCTCCATAAATATCCAGAATTTCTAGGCCAACCATTTTGTACTGTCCACCTAAATTTCAAATTTAAGGAAAGTACTCATCTACTGATATTTGGAACAAACACTGTGTTACTCTGCAGCCATCTGTGATTCTGACACTATCACTCAGTCCAAAACTCTGCATCAGGTACGCTTCATAAAAAATTCAAAACACTTTCCCAAGCATTTGTAGCCCAAGGCTCTTGAGGTTTGTCTTTGTAACAATTTGATAATACTGGTCACACCGCATCATGTGTCCTTGAGCACCAACAAGGGCAAGAGATTTGCCTGTACAAAGTCTATACAGACAGCAAAGGAAAAAAGAAAAAACCCTGGTAGCAGAAAGTCACTGGGATTGTTTTGAGTGACAAGGTTGACAATTCTCAGAGAGCATTATTAAATATTACCTTTGAAAGAAGTGGAAAAACCAATGGAGTAAAACATTTGTTAAAGTGGGGAAAGTGTGTGAAGGTAACAACAGACATATTTAATACAATCATCTACCATCTAGCAAACAGGGGAATGATTTATACCACCATTACACAATGCAATGAAATGTTATTGGGTATATGAAATTCTCATACACATGTATAATATTTAATAGTCTCTGTATTGCTGCATACTTATTGTGTTTGTGTTCTCATAATAATTGCACTGTTAACCCTTCACTATTAGCTATAAGAACTGCTATGATTGTGACATGCTGGATCCACTAAGAAAGCAGCTTAGGGAGATGCATGTGTGCCTGTGGTATGTGTAATCTACTTATCAATCAGAAATTTGATTCATCTTCAATAGCAAAACACATAGTGGAGCTTGGTGAAAATGACTAAACAATCCTACTCACGAATCTTTGAAACTCAAGCTTAGGAAATGAGGGAACATTTTTTATGTACCCCTTCTCCCACATCGCTCTACCTCGCCCACCTCTTTCAGCTTCACAATAAAACTTTTAGACTTTTTCCTTTTCCATTGGCTCTTGTTTCTTTTACAACACTTCTTGAGTCTCAACTGCTACATTCATATTTACATCATCATTGTCAAATGATAGTAATACATAATGATTTATCATGGAATTATTTTGGAATTTAAGGTTATATTACAAATAGAGTTATGTTAACAGGCAGAGTACTGCAAAAAAAAAATTTTGTCCCCACAGTCATATACAGTAAAGTGAATGTGCAAACACATTTTGACTGAAATGTAATTCTACCCAGTTTTGTGTTAATTAATATTTTTGCTAAGTCACAAATGTTTTCATTCATCAAGTTGGATAAGCTGCACACATATCACATGAACATAACATTTGATCCCCAGACAAGTTCTTTGTTGCATGTCATGCTTCTCTCTTCTCTCTCCTTTTCCTCGTTGTTCCTTTTTCTTGTCTCTTGCTCTATGGGCTGAAACTTTAAAACACAAGCTTCTGGAAAGCATGTAAAATCAAACCACAAATGTGCTGTCCTGCTTAAACTGCAATATGTTATAATGTCGAATATTGTACTAAGCATGTATTCCTCTCTACAAGTAGGTCATTAGCATCATTATAGCACATAGCAGAAGTCTGTATTTAGGAGTGCATCTGTCTTTTAGCTCATCTCAAGAGCTTCCTAAGAATGGCCTAAATCAGTTTCACTCCACAGAAACACTGTAGAAGTTGGGTTACAGTTGACAGTCTGTGTTATTTGCTACACATTAGTCAGATGAATAGATAATGTTATATAAAGTAAGTAAGTAGATAACACCTACCGTTAACTGAAACCCAACTTCTAGAAATGTTTCTGTAGAGTGAAACTGATTTAGGCCACTCTTACTGCACTGCCAAAAAATCAATATGGCTGAGAGCAGTTGTGAGGGGTTGATCACCTTACGTTGCCCGGAGCCTTGTTCTCAATCAGTGAGTTTGATATTGGTTCAGTTGCTGGGAACGATTGATTGGTGGGATACGTAATTGGTCTCATTTGACACTGTAGCGGGTTAGATCCAGAGAGCTGGACTTGGGGAACTGTAGTGTAGGATGAGTGGATCATGTGTGCACTTGTCCCAGAGAATAGAAAAAAATCTTTGACTTGAGTAAGGGACAGACTTGGCCTTGAATAACTTTTTTTTCTACACATAGTGTAAATTTGATTCAATGTAAATTCATGTCTCTTCACTATATATATGAGAGCCACTATATGACACTACATTTGTTGAACATACCTAATGACATTAAATTAATGTATATATTTAAATTCTTTACAGCATTATTTTAAAACTGAAAGTTTTACGGTGTGGTACAATACTTTCAGCTTTGTCCTTTGTTTTAATCATTATAAATGAAGACTCTTTTTATTCTTTTTATTAGCAGAGGTCAAGGAGTTAAATACTGGATTCTATCTGCGATAGTGAGAAATGGTGGAATAATATGAATCTGGGCCTTTTCTCAGAAAATTGCTTCTGACTTCACAAGAGCACACGATATCTCCTTGTCAAACAGAGCAAACAAGAGTGGAAAGTCAAAGTGGATGAAGTTAAAATGCAATTAACCTCTGACAGCAGCATTAGCTTGACTTGAAATATAAACAGTTTGTTAATACATATGACCTTCTCAGATGGCAGCCCAACAAATAACGACAAGTTAAACCAGTTTTATGAATAATATGTGAAATTGTTTGGATTTGTACACTAGATATACACTTTGAAAGTCTTCACTGGATCAACTCATGATCATATCATCATGTCAATTATTTCTTGCCCATGTTCCTGGTTGGTGAGCAGATTTAGTTGTACCTTGAATTGGTCTTTGCGGGAGTTTCCATGAAATGACTCTAATTTTTGTGCTTTGAGTGCAAATTCTACAATGGCTTGGTAATTTTCTTTCTAATTCCCTCTGTCCTCAGGCAAAGAATGTTTGTACGTGCATAGCCATCTCTCTCACTCTTTCTCTCTCTGGCTTTCTCAGTCTCTCTGTCTTCCAAAAACTCTCTTCCCTCTCCCTCTCTGTGCACATATTCAGCTAATTAAGCAAAGCACACAATTTGATTAAACAAGTAAATTGTGCTAGTCTGTGTTTGTGATAATTAGGATAACCCAGAGTTTCCTTAAAAACATTAACTGTGATGGATGTTTCATCCCCGACTTAGAATGGCTGTGCCTCGACAGCACAAGAGGATAAAAGCTCCTGCTCTGACAAAGAGAAAGTGAATTAAGACAAAATCTGTTTAATAATCTTGGACACAGATGCCCAGTGGTGCCATTTGGTGGAGATCAGGATGCTAAACAATGTATGTGAACAATATGTATGTGCTTTGGATAGGATGGCCTTTTCCTGCATTTACTACAGGGATAATACACGGCCTTGCTCTTATTTGTAGTATTTACTCACATGTAGTGTATGGTGCCAAGTTCACTTTAAATTAATTTCAATTATGCATTGAATGCAATTGTGTACTTATTAGCATTAAAATTGAATCATATGCAATAGTATGGATTTGGTAGCAGAATATACAGTTAGTTTTATTTTTCCATGTGCATTTTTATCAGAATATTATTGATAATAAGAGTTCCAGGTTAAACCTCTCAAATGTACTTTGTTTAAAATGTGGACAGTCTTTAACTGAAACTTAACTAGAAATGAATGTCAGTCCGTTGAGTTGAGCAATGAAAATGAATGTAGTAAAAATTACATTATTCTCCCCTGGAAGTGAGTAGAGTATAAATAGCATAAGATAGGAATACTAAAGTAGCTAAAAATAGTTCATATATGGTGCATTTCAGTGTATTCACCACTGTCATGAGCAGTGACAAAACTCACACTGGGTTCTTCAAACTTGCTAATTAGTAAGGGTACAAAGCCCTGTGATGCTGTAAAATCCTTAAAAATGGAGCAACTTTCTGTTTTACAGAGCAGAGTTTTAAGTTAGAAATGGCTGTCACAAAAGCCCAGAGCTTGATAAGCACCAGTATTTCCTCTCATTTATCTGTCATGTGGACAAATAAATACATTTTGTCAATAAGTTAGATAAGTCGTTTTCTTTGGACTCCAGACATCATCATTAAACCCACCATTTCTGTTCAGAATCATCCGATTTATCTGATGGTAAGAAATTATAAATAGTCTGAGCGGCAGAACTCTAAATAGAAATAGAAATACAGTTTTTCAACCAGCTACTAAAATATACAATATATATATATATATATATATATACAATAAATATTATACCCTTTGGCTTAACTTCTTTACACCCCAGTAATTAATGTAATGCAATAAGTCTAACAGATAATTACACAAATAGGTATTTTACAGTTAATAAACAGGTGGGTAAAACCTGAAATAAGCAGTATTGTTATTACACCAGATAAATGCCAATGTATATAACTGTTTGTATGTTATCTGAGCAACTTGTTTACCAAGCATGTTTTGGTTTAAATAAAAGATCAATACAGTATCTTACAAACTAACGTTACTAATGTTCGGAGTCAATTAGACCCCAGAAGACCTACTGCAAACTCCAATAGCAGAAATTTAATTAGACCTATTTGGGATTTTTGTGGAGTAACACTGTGTGAAAAAATACTGTCAATGCTAATTACAGATATAAGCCAAAAATGTATTCTATTTAAACCCTTTTCCCAGTTAATAGACTCCAAACAGAAGTAATATATAATTTCCAGTCCTCTAAAATATATTCTCATAAAGAAGAATGCAGTGAACTATTAAAGTAGTAAAGGAGTGTTATAGATGGTCCTGTTTCTCCAGGGCCCCAAATAAAACATTAGAGTTAAAGATGAAATGAATACAAAAGTTTTACTTTCGCGGACAATTGTTTTGGCATTTGTTTGCTTTTTTTTGGAAAACACAAATAAGGCGATTTCACATGTTAAGATCTCTGTGCTGTCTTTGCCAGCTAACACAACTGATTTTATCTTTCCTACTCTTTTTCAGTTTTTAAAATTAATTCATGACCAGGGTCTGCATGAACACGAAAGGTCAGCAGGCTAATCATGACGAGCTAGCCAGCTGGACAGTTGAACATGAGGAAGAGCAACCAAGGGCCTTATTTCCCTGCTCTTTCTTGCTCATTTCACGGATTGTATGAAAGTACAATCTGCGAGAGGATGAGAAGGGGAGATAGAGGACAGAGAAGGAGGAAGAAAACCATTGGGGGGTGGAGGTAGGGGAGGGGACAGGCAAGACCTGATTAAAGACTGTCTTTGTTATGTAATTAGCTCCAAGAGAAGAAGGCCCGCTGCTGCAGGGATGGAGAGCAGCTGGCCTGAGGTTGTCTAATTGCCTGTTCGGATTCTTTCCAGGCCCCATCCCTTTGGAGCTCACACTCATAATGGCACAGATGTTTACTGCTGGGTACCACAGTGAAGGCTACATGGTAACCACTGTCTATTTCTACTGTTGTGATCTAGTGACACCTCTCTCTCCTGGGACTACCATGTATCCATGATGTTTGAAAGGGCTCAGCTGCTACAACTAGGAAAAGTGCCTATTTATAGGATGCATGTTCATCCTTGAATCAGTGTATTCTCATTTTAAACTGATCAATTATTCAGCCAGCATTATCCCCCCCATTTAGTAATGTTTTAATTGTAGACTTGTGAGTTTTTTATTTTAATTTTGAAGTGTTGATCATGTTTAAAGTTGCACCATGTCTGAGGGCTAATGTTAAGCAGCATGCACTGTTGGGAGAAAGATGTTCACTTTCTTTCTAACCAAGAGACAAATCTGTGTAGCTTCTGTCATCACTGAGGAATATTAAACTAAATTACCTCAGGGCTCCTAACTGTTTTATTCAGTTATTTCTTTCTGTCAATGAGAGATAAAGACTGTAGTGAATTTGCAGCTTCCATTATCTATCTGTATTCTGGTATAGATTAATACCTCAGAAACTAAGCACAAAACAGCAAGTTTGTTCCCAAAATATTTAAATTGGAATATTTGCAAATTACATGTTTTATCTATCTAAAATGTATTAAATAATAATAATTATAAAACTGAAATCTCTTATTAAAAATAATAAATAATACAATTAACATGTGTATAATGAAAGAAAATAAATTATCTGCAAGCAGGAAAGGTAAAACAAATCTTTCACACCTTCCCATCTGTGCATGCAGATTCTTGTCTGCATTCGATGTTCATAGATGCTTTACTGTTCATTTACATTCAAGACACATTTTTCAGTTAGGTAATGGGGAAAATGTCCAAATGTCCATTATGTTAAAGATTCTTTTAATTTATTAGCATCTCTGTTTTACTTCTGATATACATCTATGTATATCCTTTGGGCCACCTGCACCAAAGGATGACAGGGCATGCAAGGATGCCTTTTTGTGCATTTGTGTGTGTGATAAGAGAAAGCAAGAGCCAAAGATTGGGAGCAGGGGCATCCACATCTACATCCTCTGTGTGTGATGTTGCTCACATAACCAGAGCTGTGCAGGTGTTGTTTTTTTGAAGGAAGCACTCTAATGAGGTAATCATCTGCAGTCCCTCGTCAAAATTATTCTTCTCAATCTGAGTGGTGTCAGTGCTTATTTCAACATTTTGCTGGCTAGCATTACCCTTACAACAGACTGTGCACACACACTGACACACATGCTACACACCTGCTCCACAGAAATCAGCCAAACACCTGCATCTTCCTGTCTCACCAGGTCTGCCCACACCTCCCTGATGGCCTTTGCGCCTTCTCGTCTTCCCTCTTCTTTCATTTCTATCTGACTCACAGCTTGTGGGACTCAGACACATTTTCACGACCAATACCCACCTCCTACATGCACACAGATACGTACACACCCACCTCTCATTTTTTGTAGCTTTTGCTGATATTAAAAAGGAGAAAGCAGCTGGGTATATGCAGAATAATGAGGTCAGAACCATTGTAATAAGTCTGGGGGATGAGCCCAATGCAAGCGGGGCATGAGGAATGAGAAATGAGGTAGGGAAGAATAAAAAAAGACAAATAAAGTTGAAAGTGCCATGGAATGCTGGCTGGTCTTACCAGCTCTGGCACTGGACACATGAAACTTGCTGCAGATGTAATTGATCTGAAGGTTGGCAAATCCTTCAGTTTTAATCTTAATGACTGACTACCTCTTGGGGATTCAAATTTTGACTGATACAGTAACTCCTAATTATTCATGCTAGTTAAACTGTGATTCTGAGTGAGGTAGGAACAAATAAATTACATTATGCAACAGTTATTTCCAAGAGGCATTCCATGAGTGCTGATATAGAGTACAACAGCACTGGGACTTTTAACTGTATGTTTCACTCTGCTTCACAGGTGTTCTAATAACTGTTAATTACACCAACTGTGAGTTACCATGGAGACCATCCCCTCAGAGCAGGAAACAATGGAGTACTGTTGGACCAAGCTAGCTAGCTCGGATTCACACATGACACCAAAGAGACACTTTTTTTCTCAGGTTACACGATAAATGGAAACATACAGATAAATTTGCATGAATCAAAGTATCAGACCATGGCTTGTTATAATGTGTAGTTAAGCTAGTGTGGAGGAATTTTTATTTGTGTTGCTTAGCTAGTGCGGTACAGTATTAAATCTACTTTTGTTTGGGGAGCCAAATGAAAAAAAAGAAATGTGTAATTTGTTTATCAGTAGTCAAGCGTTGATGTTGGCCATTGTTAAGAGTTTATACTCCTGAGAATCTCTCTCCTTAGGAATCCAAAAGTCGGATCACCTACAGTCCAGTTGTTATGTTGAGGAGTCTGTTGGTCACCACCTTAGTAGTATCTCAGAGTCTTGTTGAGACCCATAGATCTATAGCATAGAGAGCAGAGTATCCACCCACTAGTTGTCATCCTACCACTAGAATAAAATCTCATGTCAGTGTCAAGTTGAGCCAACAGCCTTTCAGCTGAAAGACAGCTTTGCTACCTATAGGCCAATCTGCTACCCAAAAGTTGTTCCCTCATAAGGTTTATTCCATCTGAATTGAGGGTGTAATTTATCCTGAGCGCCTGTGAATGCTGTTGAATTCGAGAGGTAGGTAGAGGCTGTCAACTCCATCCCTGCCATGATAAATAGCCATTTACTGTGGAATGGCAGCAGGATAGGGCAGGTATACACGCTGAGACACTCACAATGTCTTTCTAGAAGTGTTTTCTCAGACAGCTGGCATGGTGAAACCCTGCCTCAGCCACACATGTCTTTGCTACACGCTTGGCAATTGCCATAGAGCTTGACAGACTATCCTGGTCTTGGCAGGCGTGTCTGTAAATCACAATACCATGGTGACATCTGCAGAACTTTGCACTGTATACAGTGACAATTACATAGCATTAAAACAACTTTGTTCTATAATTGCTGAAACATCACATGTACAGTATGTTTATATGTATCTGCATCAGCCAATGCACAGCAAGGTGTTATTTTGTATCCTTTGCAGGATAGAAGAAGTACGTAAATTAAGTTATTTGACAGATGTGTACATTATGTGAGAAAACAAAAGAGTTGGAAATGGAATACTCACTATACTTGATCATAAGGTTTTACCAATTTATTCTTATTTATTGTAATTTCATAACAAAGAGTACCTGAAGCATTGGCAAAGTGTAACAGGTGTAAGCTCCAGCACTGCTGTGAGCAGCATAGAGCAGAGAGAGGGCTTCACAGAGCACAGTAAGTGCTAGTATATTAGTCTACATGTAAGTTGCATATTGGAGCTTTAGTGGAGATTACATTTTCATCTGTCTCATCTGTTACAGCCTAAAGTCTGTGGAGCTTCTCAGTAATCCAGGTTGTGATATTTCCAGAAGTTTTGTTTGATAATGATTGAACTTCCTTGAAATCCTAAACGTGTTTTGCCTTGTGTGAAAGGCTTCCTTCAGTCATTTATAACTGAACTGAACCACAGTTAAGGCAGGGTAAGGGTTAATTCTTATAAACTGCATCATCCACAGCTGCTTGTCCTTCCCTTTGCATTGAATAAATACCTGTAGTCATTACAATACAGCTGCAAGAATGAAATGTGCCTTCCATCTGCAGTCCCTTATTTGAAGAATGTGCTGCATTTAATTATGCACGGGTCAAACACCGTGCATACCTTCATTAATTAGTTTCATCTTCCAGTGCTGCATTAGGATTTAACAACACAGGACTACATGTTTCTGTGCTTTTCAATGCAAAACAACTATGCAAAACAGATTCACAGTATATATTATAAGCATATATCTTTGGGATGTGGGAATTAAAGATTTTGAAAAATTTCAAAAAAAAATCTATACTTTTTAAAAACTTTTTTACTAGAATTTGTCATAATTAGGAAAAGTGATGTCGAAGCCTCCTGTGATTCTGATCGCCACTGTCAGCAGTGCAGTGATATTTGCTTCCACATTTCCACATTAATTTGATAATATTTCTGCTTGATTAGTAAGCATGCTTGTTTATTGTAATTTTATAACAAAAACTGACTGCATGTATGAGAGCATACAGAGGCAGCAGGGCAGGTAAAAGGAGGTCTTGATGAAGTAGAGTGGATTGATTTTGAGTATTTTGCAAGTGCTGGCTTGATCTGCATATTGTCGCTTTATATTAACTCCCAAACATCAAAATATCCACCAAAGGATAATATAAGGACCTTCTGTTTTTTTTTGATACCCCAGGAAACAAATGGGCAAATGAGCATCAGCCATTTCAGGAAATGCCCAGAGTAGTAGTGATTCAATAGGGATAAACTTTATATTTGAAAGACCCATATAATCTACAGAGGGAGAAGCTCGCTCCTGTGCATTTTAGTAACGAATGTTGATTTTCTGTTGTGCCTCTTGTAGGCTCTGCAGTTATTTTTGCATACTGTTATCTAGTGGTCAAAACTGAAAACACATCACTTTGGACCCCTGAAGGCCTGATATACAATCAATGAAAAAAAAGAAGATTTCCTAAACATCAGACATTCATGAATAATGATTGATGACTAATTTTCAATGATCATAATTTGATGTATAAAGTTTGTAAAGTTTGTAAGCAATAATTTTATTCATGAAAGCAAATAGTGTATCTCCTTTGACAGAGTCTACTGCTACTGAAATGTACTCAAAAATGTAGAATTTTGAATGCATGTACAGTGTTCTGAGTGCATAACTTGAATTTGAGCATCACGAGACTGTAGCATAATTGACAAATAAATTTTATTTAATTTAATTAAAAATCTTTTTCCAATTCTAAACTGATTCTACCTTGGCCTTTGTTTATTATGATTTACAGTTGTTGCTTGAAATTAGAATAAAAAATAAAACAAATGAATATTACATTTCTTTTCCATCATAATACTAATGTTAATGTTAATATGTATGCTGAATCCAATAAAGAAATCATGTGGTGCTACTTATGACCAGTTCTCAATGTTCCCTTAGCATATTAAATAATTTAACTCAGGATGTAGCAACTTATCAAATTGAATATCAAATCACATATGTTTTAGATTGCTGGGGTTGTTTCCAGGTACCTATCTTTAGCTTGTGTCCCCCGTGGTCCTGTTTTTAATAGTGAATATGCCTACCAAATGTCGGCTGTGTCTCCTGAGAAGAGAACAAAACATTCAGTAGACAAATAGACAGGAAGATGCACATGCACAGACGCACAGCACTGCACAGGATAAAACTCAGATTTGTGTTAGGCACCTTTTTAAGACAGCTGCTTCTTGCACTAGTGGAGCACATACAGAACCGACAGATTTCCTTTATAAAATATGGTGCATAGAGGAATGTTTTGGATAAATACCTTTCCACATTTTCTTGTTTACAACCACTCTATTGTGACTCCCTGATTTTGCTCTTCAGATCAAATTACCGTCAGTTTAGTTATGTGCCAGATCAAAAAGGTTCACATTAATGAATTAGCAGCATTAGAGTAATAGATTTCTATTTTAACAAAAATTAGTGCACAGGTTTGGCTTGT
>OMLM01004982.1:1778-21750 GCA_900302695.1 Helostoma temminkii
TGGGGGGGGGCACATTTACACATGTTTTATCTGCTCTCTGCTGTTGAGCAGATCCTGTGGGGGAGGGAGGTTATTTCAGAAAAGACCCACACAGACAAAGTTACAATGAGGTTAAAGCAAGAGGGAATCTGTCTATAGTTGTCCTTAGTGAGGAGGTGATGACACCATCTCCGGGAATCACCACCAGCTGTTCTCTGACATCACCTTGACCAGGAAGTGTGTGTGTGTGTGTGTGTGTGTAATCTGTGAGCCATGTGCCACCGTTTAGCTTTTGCAGTGTTCATTTGTCCTTTACACACGCATAAAAGTTGTTCTCAGTTTCAGCAGCAGTAAAAGAGTTTGAACTTAGAGATTAACTAGTTCCAGTTGGAGGCACCACAGTGTCATGGCCCTGACCTCATCTTAAATAGTTATTAGTGTCTTATCTTTTCTCTGTGTGCTAACGGCGTTCTTTGCACGCTGAGTAGATCTGTGATGAATGAGCTGTGGTCACTGTCGCATAGCTGGGTTACAGGCAGAAACCACTGCTGCCCATATGGTTTCAGTCCCACTGACCATTTTTAATCAGCTGTGGAACTTCCCGCTTCTGCCTGTGCATCACAGCATCTGTTTGAATTATTTATTTATTTATTTTTCTACTTTTCTACTCAGTTTATTGCCGTGTTTTGCACCTCATATCTCCTGACACAGCTGTTAGGCACACCTCGCAACTCTTCTCTCAGTAGTGTTCCTATGGTTACACAGTAGAAATAGTTCTGCCTCTTGGGAAACGTGGTTATTTATTAAAATTTTGACATTAAGACATTATGGCTACAACTCTCATTGCTGTAAACATGAGGCTACATCTGGTTAGCTTAGCTTAGCTTAAATGCATGAATCAAGCAGTCTGGCTCTCTCCAATGGTTAATACAGTAAATTCTGCCCAGCAACACATTATAAAACCACAAATTTACAAATATGAAACTATTTCTTGAAGACGAACTAAGACAGTGGTTGCGTAATTCCTTGTACTTAACAGTCTTGGTCTCCCCACCTCTTCCATTTTCTGGGCTTGTGGTTCATGAACCGTGAGTGAAATGTTTGTCTCACACCTCCACTTCCAGCTGTCTGAGGTATGTGTTATTGCAGCAAATAAAACCCAATGACAGGATGTGACAGCACTGAAGGAATGCTGCTGCAGCACTCGGCTGGACCTCTGAGAAATAAGGGAGAGAATGAGGAAGAGAAAGTTTCTGAGTATGAGAAATACTGAGGTGAAGATGGTTTCCAAGAACAGTAATGGGTACTTAATTTTGGGAGCAGAGACATTAGAGGATTGTTGATGTCTGTTTGGACCTTCTGGGGAAAAAGCCAATGGTTTGAGACTGGCATATGAAAATAAACAACCATTCTTCAACCACAGAGTTGTAAGAAAGTAGTGGTGCTAAAAGAAAATCGATGACTTTTCTAGGAATCACACGGGGAAAAAAAGAGGGAGGTAGAGGTGAAAATACTTGGATTTGGAGAAAATCCTCATTGGGAATAGAAAAAGAAATGTGTGTAGTTTATTTATTTTCCTCGCAGATGTGGCTGAGGATAGGAACATAGAAACCGAGTGATTTCTGCACATTTTTAATCCACATTCCTACAGGCTTATGTAAGCAGTGTGTTTAATTGTGTCAGTATAGCTCACGAGTGTGTGTATATGTGTGTGTGCATGCTAGCGGGTGTGTGCTAATTCACAGATGAGCCCAATTTAGCCTTGTTGCATAGATAACGTCACAGTTCTTAACAGTAGTTGTTATTTTATCAGCTCTGCTTCATGTGCTGGAATAACAAAGGGAGACTGATGTTGATTATACACACTCACACATACAGAGTGGTGGTTTTGAGCATCTGCGTCATCTGGTGTCCGTAATTGCCATGAGCTTTGTTAGAGACTTCTAATTTCTCCCCTGCTATTACACCCAAGCGTCGAGTTTGTTCTGGTTTACAGCTCAGAATTACCACTTTTAACCGTCCTCTCTGTTTTAATTATATTTTTAAAGAAAATGTTGAGGATAGGACAGGTGATTAAAAGTGTGTGAGCATGTCTCTGTGGTTTTGTGTTAATGTAATGATAGGTTAATCATACAGAGCTGTTTATGTCATTATATTGTAGCTAACTCTACTCTGATGTTACTGTTCTAATGGGGGGGCACAATGTTGTGTATTTCCTTGACGGGATCCTTGCAGCTACGGGGCGCCTGGTGTGGAGTTCACAGGACTGCACAAAGACACCACAGCTGTCACACAAATCCACTTCCTGCCGGGACAGGTGAGCCAGTGCAAAAAAAACAAACAAACAAAAACAAAACAATTCTTGTGCATTGTGAGCAAAAAAATTGTAACTCTGGTCTCACTTGCTCTGTCATAGGGTCGTCTGCTGTCGCTGCTTGATGACAACACGATTCACCTTTGGGAGCTGGTGTCGGGGCCCCCCAGAGAGGTGGGGGGAGTCAAGAGAGAGGGGGTGGTGTCTCTGCAAGAAGTGGGCAACTACTGCCTCCCAGGGAGACCAGGCATTGAGAGCTGCAGGTACAAGAAACTGTCTGTTCTTGTTCGTTGTCACCAGGTCGCAGTGGATCAGTTGGCGGAGCCATTACTTATATGTAGCCATGCTTGAGTTTCCTCGAGGGGATCAGCAAAGTTTAGCTGGTCGTTAAAGATTCTTGCACGTCTGGTCAAAAGGTGGATGTGACTGCAGGTTCACCCTCCGTGCTCTTCCTCTTCTTCTTCACAGCGCCACTCGGGTGACTGTCCTCCTCTTGCTAAGGTCATGTGACGTCCTCTGCATTGGTACAGAGGGAGGGGGTGTGTACTTCCTGGAGCTGCCGCACCTCTCCCTAAAAGACGACCAGACGCTGCTCCAGGATCAGGTCACGCAGAGGTGAGGCTCAAATGATCACAAATAGATGTTTAAATTAAATAAATAAATATATGAATATAGTATATAGTGTGTATGTGTGAAATGAAAAAACTAGAAATAGAAGTCAGATGCTGCTCTGATTGATGATTTTTTGCTCTGATGCTGCTGGTGGATACGTCTGTTACACTGAAAAATGACTAAAGGAAATCTCTGAAGCACCTTTTTAAATCATGAAAAACTAAACTTGCAAGTCCTTCATATTTTTTTTATATTGGCAGAATTATTCTTGTTCTTCCTACAACTTTTCTTGACTCTCATCCACTGTCCTATTTTTCTCCTCTTCATCCCAGCCACAGTATGTCTTCTCTGTAAATACTCCAATTTCCTCCTTCCAGCTGAGCAGGTCGGACACACACATGCACGCAGAGACAAATATCCCTGTTGACCCTAGAAACAACAGGCAGGTCGGGATCATGTGGTGTCAGAATTTGAACAGATGTTTTAAGGAAAATGTGGAGGACAAAACAAAACCACAGTATAATAATGGCTAAAGCATGCAGTAAATGCCATTTAGGTAGAGCTCAAAAAGCCTCTGTGCTTCTTTTCTGGTTTTGACTTTGCAACTCACCTGCGGAAAGCTGACTTCCTTTGAAAGACCTGAATATTTTTTGCAGGAATATGTGTTTGTTCAGCATTTATTAACATTAGATTTTTAAAAGTCTTGACGTTTGCTTCTGTTGCAGCTGTCAATCAGATCTGATCATTTGACAGCTACACAGTTCTGATGAAACATTATCGCAGATTTGAGTTTTCTAACTCATCATAAAACCCTAATTCCAAAAAAAAGTTTTGTAAAATTTTAATTAATACAGAAAACGGTGACCCACAAATCTCATAAACTCATATTTCACCCACAATAGAACATAAAACAAATTTTAAAAATGATAAAAATATTTCCAGACAAATGCGTCGTCTGGTTATATCTTTCAGCACTGATGGTACCTTTCCAGATGTTTACCATCAGAGATGCAGGCTTGTGAACCCTCTTCTCTTTAGTCTGGAGAAAGTGTAGCCCTTGGTTTCTATTAAGAATGTAAAATTTAGATTTGTCTGATCGCAGAACAGTTTTCCTCTTTGCCAAAGATGATTTTCATTGAGCTTTAGTCCAGAGAAGACAGTGACGTTTCGGCATCGTGTTCATATATGGCCTTTTTTTTTGCACGACAGAGCTTTAACTTGCTTTTTGAATGGCAGGATGAACTATGTTGACAGACAGTGATTTCTGGAACTATTCCTGAACCTATGCAGTGATATTACAGAATCATGACTCTTTAAGCTGATGCTCTTTTTATACCATATCATGTTACTGACCCGTTGCCGAATTACCTGATTAATAAGTACCACTTCCTTTTTCCAACTTTTTGTCCCAATCTTTCCCAAGATGTGTTGCTGCATTTAATTTCAAAATTGTTTTTCTTAAAATTGTAAATTTTCTCAGTTTAAATATTTATGGTTTCTATATTCAGGTGTGAATAAAATATGGGATTGTGAGATTTGCAACCACTGTGTTTAGTTTTTTGTGTAGATTTTCCCAAAAACAGTGTTTTCATTAATGTCAATGTTTTTTACTTAGATTTGACCATATGATGTAATGAATGCAAACTCAGGCTTCAGACATTTTAGGTTCTTTATACCTTATACAAAAGGCAACGTGCTTGTCACATAGATTTGGCTGCTCGCTTAAATGATAACGTGGAAGTGCTTGTCCTTCATAATGCACCAAAACACTGGAAAATGGCGTTAACAAGTGCTAAACGAGTTACTTTCATACATCCATGTATGAAAGATCAGCATAACTTAACTATGAAAAAAACCCTGTGTAATACTCCACACAGAGTTACAGATGCAGAGTCCAAGGATAAACTCACAATTGTCCTCATCATGGAAATGTACATAAAGCTGCATAATGGGAAAATAATGTGTACATGCGCATTCTAGAGGCATTCTTTCTTTTTTTTTCTTTCTTTTTGCATGCTGCAGCCTTTCTTGCTGCATTCCTGTGCTGCTCTGGCAGCGTATCACAGAGCTTCTTGTGTGTTGTTTCTTTTTCATTCTGCTGTGGGACGGTCTGACTGGGTGGCCAAACCCCTCATTAAGCCAGCTTGTTTAGGGAAGTGGGCAGAACTGAGGCCTAACGAGGGCCCGATAAGGCTTGTGTGTGTGTGTGTGTGTGTGTGTGTGTGTGTGTGTGAGAGAGTGTGCGCACACGCAAAAGAGGGGACGTTTTAGACAGTGAGGCTTTGTACCGGCTGCCAAAACACAGTGTTCCGGTTGGGGAAGTGTTACAGCTGAATCTCCACGTGCACACAAACACACATGAGCATACAGACGCGCACGCACGCACACACACACACACACACACACACACACACACACACAGAGGCTCATCACTGTGACTCTGTAGCAGGATGCCGGATTCCCTAAAAATACTCGTAAACGGGGAGACGGAGACAATGGAACGCTTTGTTGGGAATGTTTCTGCCTCTGTGCTTCCGGAGAGGATCTTCCTCAGCGAAGCCTACCAGAGCAGTCAGACGTCTGTGGTGTGTGTGCCTGTGTGTGTCTTTTTGTCCTTGAGTGGACAATTTCTGTTTCAGTACTGATGTTGTGAGGGCATTTTAGTCACTCATAACTTTGGTTAGGGTTAGGATATATATCTTTTTAGTGATAGTTCTGCCTTATCTGCAGCAAAGAGCCCACGAAGCTGCAATGCTGTCTAGCTCTTCGTTTATCTCATGACCTTTTCTCTGCCTACCTGTTTTTTCGTCTCCTTTCTTCATCCGTCTTCTCTCCCTCTTTTCTCCGTCCTGCGCTGAGGGAATCCTGTGACATCTTGAGGGTGTGTCCTGCTCCACATTCCTCTTCTGCTACAGAGGAATGTCTCCAGCTGCTGAGCTTGATGTTGAAGTTGTGGGAGCAGGAGTAGCCTGCTGTAGTGTTAGTTTATATACATGGTTTGCATTCTGTAATGAATGTATTATATATACATTCATTACAAAATGAATGTATTATATATACAGTTTAACACTTTAGGTTTTCCTTGGCTTGTTTTGGTGCAATATGTGTTTTTCCTTTCCTCCTTCCCCAGTGTGTTTTCAATATTCACATTTTTTTTATGCCCCAACTCATCATTAAGTCATAATTTGGGACTCTTCTCTAAACCCCAGTTCAAAACATCCTTTAAATGAGCAAAGCTAATGGCAAGCATTAAATATACTTGTTTATATAATTTATAAAAGCATAGGTCCATCACGTGACCTATGTAGGGAATTTTATGTCATGATAACAGCTGGTGGTAAAGGAACGATGCAGTTGGGAATCGTAACTCCTATATTTATTCAGAGAGAGTCTTTGGTGTGGAAGGTGAATGTCCTTCTTGTCTCTTTTATTATTTTCCAGTTGAAAGTGTCTATTTTCAGAATGTTTCATTATGCATTAGAATTATTTTAACAGCCATTATTAATCTGGGCTCCTTCACCATAATCGCAAAAACAAAAAAACGTGGTTTTGTTAAAACCTGTAAAATTACAAATAAGCTACATGCAATAAGTAAGTAATGGGTGATGTTTTGTTTTTTTCCAGCCTTCCAGATGACTACAGATGTGGAAAATCCTTAGGGCCAGTGGAGTCTCTTCAGGAACATCCCCACAAGTCGGGGAAGATTCTGATTGGCTACAGCCGAGGTCTGGTGGTTCTATGGGATCTGAGTTCCCGTCACTTCGAACAGTTCTTCCTGGGCAAGCAGGTACCTGGTTTACAGAGCCAAGTTCGGTTTACATGAGTGCTGAAACAAAAACAAACAGCAAATGTGTTGATGTAATGGATTGCATCAACACATGTGCATGTAATGTGTGTTTACATTCATCTCACATTATGGCAGATCCCACGTTACGCTGAACTGAGCTAAACTGTGGGATTCTTTAAACAGAGACATAATAAAATGGTGACGTGTGCTTTGTAAGACTGAAATGGTCTAATGTTACCACAGCAACACAACTGCTGTGAACAAGCATCTAACAAAAGCATCTCAGAGGCCCAACCATTCATAAGTATTAACTTTTCTGATGAGCAGTGTCATAAGGTGAAATTACAACCTTGAAATGGTTTAATTTTAAAATAAGTAATAAATGCAGTAGTTTTTTTCTATATTTACCAATTATCTTTTGGTAAATTAAATAAAGGACTAATTGACTAATAAAAATCTTTTTGATGTGTATTTAATGTTATAATTAATGTTATATTAATCAGCTAATCGGGGGAGAAGGCCAGATTAATTGATCAAACCTTTTGTGTCAGTGGAGAAGGTCTATAAAATAGTGTTAACCTTATATTTATTCATTTTTATTTATTTCATGACTCTGACACATTGAAGTAACATTTTTAAAAGCTACTTTATCCAAACATTGGAGGTAATTGTAAATTTGGGTTGGGAAACGATTCTTAACAAGTCTTAAGTATTTTGGTGTCTTGTTCACGAGTGAGAGTAGAGTAGAGGGAGAGACTGACAGGAGGATTGGTGCAGCATCAGCTGTAGCACAGACCCTCTACCGAACCGTTGTGGTGATGAGGGAGCTGAGCCAAAAGGCAAATCTTCAATTTACTGGTCAGTCCATGTTCCAACGCGATACCAGACTTCATGTTTGCAGTTGTAGCGGTGAAGATGGATCACTCACATTAAAAATGTTATAACGACTTGGATGCAGTAAACTTAATTTAGTCACTTGCTAAATAGTGTTAGAGTTTAGTAAATCTATGCATTTTGCCACCATCAGAGGCTGAACTTGGTTATTTGCTGCTGCAGCCAAATCTTTCACACTCATACGGTCAAATTTGTACTTTCCTGTGCACTAATGCTTTCAGTAGATTGAGATGACAAAACACTTTAGAGTTAAGTAAAGAACAGAGGATTTTTATCCTATGCAATCCTTTAATGTGTGTGTGTGTGTGTGTGTCAACCCTCTGCAGCAGCTGGAGAGTCTGGTGTGGGAACGCTCTGGAAACTTGTTTGTCAGCTCCCATAGCGATGGGGGATACGCTGTGTGGCCGGTTACTAGTGGCAACACCTGCAGTCACCAGCCAGTGTCCTCCACCATCCCATATGGTGAGAAATGCATACAAACCACACACACACTGACACACTTAATTATGTTTCCTAGCTAATGTCTATTTGAGGCATAGTTAAACACGTTATCATCCAGGTCTGGGGGGAGATTCCCCATACCACTTTTATCCTGACTGAGTACTTATATTTGAGTACTTGTCAATACCGAGTACTGATACGAGTACTTAAAAATATTGCCGGTGCAATATTTTTGATTGTAAATACTTTATTATTTTATATAATTACTGGGAAATTGCAATAACTCCAAAAAGCCATGGCTTGGCTGGTGTGTGAGACACAAAATTATTTTGCTTGCCATATGATCCTCTCAAAGTCAGAGGCAAAGCTGGGAATGACGTATCTGGGCTCCATCAGCCGAGGAGGAGGAATCCGGTATTTTCAACAGCGATGCAATAAACTTATTAAGAGCTTCTGTTATTCGAATGAGCACATTTGAACAAGGGAAAAGATGATATGTTCTTAAATTAACACAAAACAAACAAATATATTGCCGTTTTTTTGTTGCTAACTTTATGTTAGTCATCATGATTAATTAGTTCATGTGTTTATAATACAGTGTCTAGCAGAAGAAAAAGTGACTGCAGCACAGCAGAGGAGCTAGGAGAAGAAACCAGCACTGGGTGCATTCAGTCAACAGCTACAGTCATAACAGGGAGACCTTTACACATAGCTTAATATTTTATTGTGAAAAGTAACCAGATTCTCTATCAGTTGCGTGTCTCTACTTCCTGTTCATCACATCTGACCTGTGCTGCTTGACAGGGCTTGACATAAAGGTATCAGACCCGATACCTGATACTGGTATCAGTATCAGGGCATCTCTGGTAATTGTTAGGGAGACATTTAGAGTCTTGGTCAGGGGGCTCTGTTCTGGTCAGGTTCTTTGCTAATGTGTCTAACAGGATCTACACGATGATGATAGGTGTGAATAAGTTGTTTTTTTTTCTTGTATTTATCAGCTGTATTCTCCTAACATTTAGTAACTTCACTGTCTCAGGTCCATTTCCCTGCAAGGCCATCAACAAAATCCTGTGGAGGACGACACAGACAGGGTGAGTGCTGAAGCCTTATGAGTCAGACTTGGCCTTTTGGATCCCCCTGCTAAAACATTTTGCTCCTCGTTTCTTTTATCTCCCCATAAATCCTAAAGTTTTCTCCTCCCCTCTAGAGGACGAAGTAGAAAAGTAACTGTTAACTAAACGAATGCAGAATTTCAACAACAGTCATTGTATTGCAGATGCTTCATGTTTAATCTGTAAAATGTTTTCGAAATTTTCATAAAGATCCTCAGTTACATCTTGCTCTTTTGTCTCAGACAATGGTTAAAACTCACAGGAATAAAAACAGACTTTTCCGTATACCTCTCTCCAGTTCCCCGATCTTGTTGTACAGTGGAGGGATGCCCAGAGCCAGCTACGGTGACCGCCACTGTCTGACCGTTCAGCAGGACAAAGAACACGTCACTCTAGACTTCACCTCCCGAGTCATCGACTTCTTCACCGTCCACAGCGTAGAACAAGAGAAAGGTAAGAATGAGCGTCAGCGGATTCCTGACACATTAATTTAATAATTTTTCTTTACGTTTAATCTTCTGTTATTTCTCCTGTTAGAGTTCGATGACCCCTCTGCGTTGGTGGTGTTACTCGAAGAAGAGCTGGTTGTAATTGACCTCCAGACCCCTGGGTGGCCCTCTCTACCCACTCCCTACCTGGCCCCCCTCCACTCTTCAGCCATCACCTGCTCCTGCCACATCTCCAACGTCCCTCCTAAACTTTGGGAGCGGCTGGTCAATGCTGGCAAAGCACAGCAGGGACGGCAGCAGACGCACCGGGTGAGAAGCAGCACTACAGAACAGTTTGATAGCAGACACGCACTAGCTCAGAGACATGACTGTAAATTTAAATACATTATTGTCTGGCCTTTGGAGCCTTTAGCTAGTTTTAAATACTAAGTTTTGCTTTTAAAGCACTCTGACTTTGTCGCCACTCCACAGCTTGCCAGCCCATTTTATAATTTTATTAATAGTTTTTAACTCCTTTTGAGTCTGTGTGCAGCCTCAGATCTTCTGGCCTTCCTGGTCAGGGCCCAAATTTTCTGGAATAACATGCCAGAAATTCTTTACACACTTAGTTTTGAAGATGTGTTTTCTAGCACTCGGATAAAAAAATCCAATAAATTTTTGCCCTCAATTTGAAATGTATTGAATATTTATATAGTTGTTCCTATTTTATGTTTATAAATAGTCGAAGTGGACAGTAGTGTATCAGTTATTCAGATAGACTTTGTCTTTTTACAAAGATTTTATAACTGAATTTTAGGGCTCCCTATGGTTCCCTGTGTCTTTAATTAATTACTCTCTAAGTTAAGCTTTGTGTCATATGTCACATTTTAACATCACAAAGTTTCTTTTCCATATGTTGGGTTTGATTTGTGCTCAATGGCCACGACATCCTTTGATGCCGTTGTAGCTGCTGGCAAGACGCTGCACAACCAGATTATTGTGTAAATAGTTTTATCCGTGGAAGCAGGAATTACATGAAATCCAAGATGCATGTAAGCAGTTTAACCTGAGATGGACAGTATCCAAGGTACTCAAGCTTTTACTGAAGCTAGCAGTGATCTGAAAAGCAGCATGGTCAATGGAAAGGATTAATCCAAGGGACAATATTGAACTTAGATTAAAGTTATTTGCTGTCATGTTTTCTCATCTGTGCTCACAGGCTGGCACCTAGTCAGCCATGAGGAAACCAACAGGTCAGTTTGCTGGTAGTGTGTGAACTTTAAGAGCAGGTGTAGCCAGTTATAGGCTTTGCAAAAGCTTTGTAGCTCAGATCGGCTGTTTGATCTTTGGCAGATTAGCGTAACGTATCATGGTTGGCTGTGCAGGGGAATTGGAGAAACTGGCAGAGGAAGCAAAACAAAACCACTATGAGCTGCAGAGGCCAGGGAGCATTTCGTGCACATATGCGCATCCATGCCTGTGTGTCAGGCCAGGAAATTTTGAGCTTGGGTCATTTTTTTTCAAGATTTTTCTAATATAATGAATTCTTAACTTTTTTTGTTTGTTTGTGCAGAGTTGGCCCATATGTGGAGGGAAAAACCTGGCATCACCACCCAAACAACAAGAGCTGCTGTTGACAGGGTATCTGCACACAAACACTCACAAACTGCACTGACACTGCAGGTGCATCCTGTTTCCTTTCTTGTTTTTTGTTTTTCTTCTGACACAAATCTGGCACAAATGTGCTTCTTTCTAGTAAGTGCATGTGACTGAAAACTGCATGGAGATGTGTTTTTTTTTTTTTTTTTTGTTCGTTTCATCTCTGATCTGAGCCACATGAAAATGCTGGATGGATCTGGATCTACTTATGACTTGCTCTGAAACTCTGAAACCAGAATTTTTAAGAACTGGCACGGTATTGGGAAATCCTGTGACAATTTCCAGAATTTAGCAAATTACAGCTGTTTGGCAGAGCGAGTGTTGGCGTAGAGCACAGTAAAATACCAGTATGTCTAAAAAGTGAAACGCTAAGATTGATTGGTGCATGTGAGAATTTCATTTAGCCCAGTGCTTTTAAACATTTACTAAACTAATGATGCTTTTGTGATTACTATCATTCGCATCCTGTTTTTTGGGACAACAAATAATAAGTGGTATCCATAATAAATGGAAACACTGTGTGTTTGTGGCTACTCCAAAGAAATCAGACAGGAGCAGCAATTTGCATCTGAGCATGAAGGCTTATAGTGTAACAAGACTAAGAGTCTCCAGACTCGCTAGCAGCTCTGCCAGGTTGTACTTGAGCTGAATGCTAACATGTTCCCATTGATTTTTGCTAGCAGGTGTAACATTTATAATGTTTATGCAAAGCTGTTGGAAATTGAATTAGTTTTGCAGGTAAACTTTGTTTGCCAAAGTATTGGACCAGCTGAAGTTGTGATCTTAGTGACACAAACACACACGTTCTGGATCAGCTTCCTCTGAAATACTTTTAATCTTTGCAGGCATGAGGACGGCACTGTGAGATTCTGGGATGCATCAGGTGTTGCTCTCACTCCGCTGTACAAACTCTGCACAGCCAACGTCTTTCACACCGACTGTGACCCTAGCGATGACCCTCAGGACCCCAGCGATGACCCCGACATGCAGCAGGAGGAGGAATGGCCTCCCTTCAGGAAGGTGAGAACTGAGGAGACGTGCATGAGAAGAAGGATGTAAGAATAAGAGCCCAAGATCAGGCGTGCGGTCTTACTTTACAAGCTCTGGTATTAAAAACAATGTGTGTTTTACACACACATGCAACACTACATCTGTGGCCTGATTTTTCCTTCTGATTGTTTTCATGTGTTTGGTTTTCAGACAGACCCACCCCATTGTTCCTGTTGTTAAAACCTGCCTGTGGAGGAACCACAGTCTGATTCTATTATAAAAGCCTGTTTTCTGAGCAGAATTACATTTAAATGAAGTGATTCAGCGTCGGGAAGTGAAATTTTGGAAGGAAATCTTGTTGAGCACTATGGCTTCAGTAGACGTTGGCAGAAAATAGAGATGGGTCATGAAGCAAAGTCTGGTTCTACAGTTAATAAATCTGGGTTTGGGTGGATTTCCAAGATACACATATATACTGTTATCTAGAATCAGAAATGAGAGTAGAGGTTGATCTTGAGTCATAAGTTGTGTCCACACACACACACCTCAGGCTTGTTTTCCCGTTACTTTTCTCTTCTCTTCTTCTTCACTCCTTTTTTCTCCCCCTCCCACCTTTCCTCATGTATCCTGTGGTAACAGAGCTGCATGTTCAGGAATGTGGCCCTCATATGGGATGAAGAGCCTTTCCCCTTTTTTTATCCTCGGTAATGAAAACCAGACCCATCAGCCCACTCTTTCAGTCTGCGTGTTAGAGAGCAACTTCTCTTACTCCTTGTTTTGTCAAGATACAGCTCCCATGTGAGAGAGGGGTTCTGGTAGAGTTCCTACTGTGCGAGAGAGACAGATTAACACACGTAATTTGCTGAGTATGTATAAGGAAGAAGGGGGGGGTTGTCCTGGCATTTGGCAGAGAATGAGAGGAGCCAGAGAGCCTGCTATAGAGGGAGGAGAAGTCCTTCAAGAGGTCATTTTAACATCAATCTGCCTCATGGGTGTGAGAAGATATATCCCAGTTTTTGGTTTCTAGCATAAATTTGCATTGTGGCTCTCCCACTGCAGCTTGGCAGTGGTCAAACTCCAAAATAAACATATGTATGGTTTTCTTAAGAAATATCTAACTAATCCCAGCTTACCCATCTATGTTTGTATGTAGGTGGGATGTTTTGACCCGTACAGTGATGACCCCAGGCTCGGCATCCAGAAAATCAGTCTGTGCAAATACAGCAACAAGCTGGTGGTGGCCGGAACAGCTGGACAGGTAAAAATGTGGATTAGTTGAAAGTTATTGTTCAGAAATAATTTCACGTTTTCAAACCAAGGTGATTTATTTAGTTATTGAGTTATTCAGAATTTTTAAATGTATTCAAGTACTTTGACAGAAGTATATTTACTCAAGTATTGACCTTATGTGCAGTTTTTAGGTGTTTAATGGAGTACATGCAAAATGTAATGTAATGTTTTCATGGACTACACCACATTTAGATTATCACTTAGCTGCTTCAGCTTAAAGTCACAATGTTCAACTTAACTTTTCCATAGCTGGAACAAAAAAATATTCCAAGAAGTTGAATACTATAGCACATACTACTAAAGCACATTCAACCATTTTGTGGACATTTTCAGTGAACTTTCTTGTTTGAAAAATGTTTTTTCCATTCCTCTAGGTAATTGTGTTGGGACTGAGTGACGAGCGTTCAGACCACTTGGTGGACGTGTCTGTGGTTGATCTGCTGCAGGACAGGGAAGGCTTCACCTGGAAGGGCCATGACCGGCTGGAGCCGCGCCTTAAACCTGCCCCCTTCCCTCCAGGTTTTCAGCCGTTAATGCTGGTGCAGTGCCTGCCCCCAGCCTCTGTTACAGCAGTGGCACTTCATGCAGAGTGGAACCTGATTGCCTTTGGAACGAGTCATGGATTTGGTCTCTTTGATTACCACAGACGAAATGCTGTGCTGGCCAGGTAAGCAAAGTGTTTACTCTCCCTTCTAGGCCAATGGCAGTAAAAAACAGGGAGCAACTATGGGACATATCTATCAAATTTGATCCAAAAAGACACCTGTTCCCCATAGGTGTACCCTACACCCTAATGACTCATTGGCAATGGAAGGCCCCCTGTCCAGAGTGAAGTCCCTTAAAAAGTCCCTACGACAGAGCTTCAGACGCATCCGCAAGAGCAGGGTGTCTGGGAAGAAGTGCACCATCACTACACCAACCAGCAAGGTAAAGGGCAATCACTTCCAGTAAGAGGAGCACATAAAATTGAAGGATGGAAATGTAATTGTACCTATACATAAAGCCATTTCCCCCCACATTCAAAATAGCAGATCTGAGAACATAAGCAGCACAATGTAACAAGTGTATTGATTAATTTAATTTAATAATTTTGTGCCCGTGTTATGTGCAGGTTCAAGAGGCCAACGCTGCCCTAGCAGAGCAGGAGGACATTGCTCCAGTACAGCGAAGGATTGAACCCCGGTCAGCAGACGACTCGCTCTCTGGAGTGGTTCGGTGTCTTTGCTTCGCAGACACTTTCCTGCGTGACGGTGTGTTTACTTACTCTTCAGTTATAAACTGAATGCAGAACAACCTTTTATTCATTATTTTTTAAACATATTCTTATGTTGTATCGAGCAGGTACACACCACGGCCCCACGTTATGGGCAGGCACCAACTCAGGCAGTGTGTACGCCTACGCTCTGGAGGTACCGGGTGCAGGCTCGGGACGTGTGTGTGAGCGGGGTGGAGCAAGTGAGAGCAGTGCTTGCGTCGAGGCCGTGCTGGGTAAAGAGATCCAGCTGATGCACAGGGCCCCTGTGGTGTCGATCTGTGTGTTGGACGGCCGGGGGAAACCACTACCAGACCCGTATGAAGCCTCCCAGGACCTCGCCATTGCACCAGATATGACCAACGCTCATTCTGTCCTCATCGCATCAGAGGAACAGCTCAAGGTAAAAGCTTAAAGACATTTTTGTATCTGGATTATCCATTTGTCCATTTTCATCTGGACAGATTGTGCACTCGTGTCGTTTGTCATTTTACAGACACTTTACTGCAGCGTAAAAGGTTGATTGGGTTTGAGAGAGTCAAATATTAAATATTTGCTGTCTGCCTGCGTGGTTTTCTCTGCAGGTTTTCTCTCTCCCCAAGGTGAGCGCAAAGACAAAGTTCAAGCTGACTGCGCATGAAGGCTGTCGGGTCAGAAAGGTGGCCATGGTGGTGTTCAGCTCCACAGCTCAGGAAGACTACAGTGAACACACTCTGGTCTGTCTGACCAACCTAGGAGATATGCACCTCTTTAACATACCAGGCCTCCGACCACAGGTAGCGTTTGAGGCTGCATGATTATGTGCATTTTAGTGGTGTTAAAAGTAACATTATATGTCTGCATGTGCACGATTTTTATTTATTATTTATTTTTTTAAACTGATGTCTTTTTGTGTGTTTTTAGGTGCGCTATGACTGCATTCGGAAAGAGGACATAAGTGGCATTGCATCCTGTGTCTTTACCAAGAATGGACAAGGTGAGAAGAAACCCTGAATGCGAGTTTGTGTAAAACATGGCAAAATAAATGGTCGGATCACAAAAAGGTATTTTGATCTCAAGCCACAGAGACAGTTTTGGTTTCCTTTGCCAACTGGATTTAAAACAGTGGAGGTGAATAAAATTGTTTATGGAATTTAAAACAGTGAAAAATAAATCAACAATATGGGTGTGCCATATCATATTTGTCCATGATAATATGGTATATTTCTTTATGTGATATGCTTTCACACATGCACTCTGGACTATCTTTGGGCAATCAGGTCTGGACTGTACACAGAGTTGCACTTTCGCACATGCAGCACCCATCTGGACATAGTCAGTTTGAAATGAGTTCTCACATCAGGGGACATTATCCATTTGATTTCAGCGAGGGAGGGTCTTTGTGTAGCGAGTGTAGGAGGCACGACATGACAAAATCACAGTGGAAATCAGCTGTGTTTTGTTTTCAGTGCACCGAAGCAGATCCAAGCATATGATTGGAAACGGCGCGTAATTTGTACCACGTCAGTTTCATGAAGGAGACAAGCACGATACAACAGCAGAAAGCATGATAAACATTTTATATTTGATGGTGTACTGAGCAGATCTACTCACAGGGAACATTCACTCTCTCACGGTGAATGTGCGTTCACAACATCAAATAAGAGCAGTGTGTCAGTCTCCGCTACTGACTTGGTAAGTAAAAACAGAGCTGCTCCAGTAGTGTGGACGTTTTCACCATTTTTCCTGGGGAGAGGATGTAAGCTACGTAACTTAAGGCCGCAGGAAGAGGAAGAGATCATTATTATGCTGCCTCATTTTGAAACCAACAAATGATGGCGGCTCTTAGAAATCTAAGTGAGTCACTTTCATCAACTCAGTTCCCAGACTGCTTTCTGAGTAACCTGCTTACTAAGGGCATGTAGGCACAGTCAGTGATATTACTGACATGATGGAAAACACCCTTCATTTCATTACTGATTTACTGAATTACTGGTAATTATCAACTGGCAATGCCAGTATTTATTTTCATAAATATCATTATCACAAATCTTCCACACCTAGTCAACAATATTATCTCACCATTATTTTCACTTTTTTACAGTAGGAATTGGTTCCCCATTAAACACATGTTCAAAGTTGTAACTAATTGTTTTCTTTATGCTCTTCTCCACAGGGTTTTACCTGATCTCTTCCTCCGAGTACGAGAGGTTCTCACTCTCTGCCAAGGTTCTCACTGAGCCGCTCTGCTCAGTTCAGCTGGACCGACCGCTAGAACCCACACCTGCCAGGTGACTCACACACGGATTGATTGATTAAAATTAGCAGCCTCTATTCGTTTGTCTCTTCCACGTCCTCCACTGTATACAAGTGTATACACTGGAATAATTTTTGGTGGAAAATCACTTGGTGTTGGGTTAAATAATCATTGTTAATAAACATTGGTGCTGACATTCTGACATTTTGAATGAAACCTCACAGGCTTTCCACTCTTGGCTCTGACGCATCCAGACACATCTCTGTCCAGACGTGGCAGCCATCAATAAGCAAAATGGGATTGTTAAAATAAATCTTTTACCTCATGCTGAACGTAGCCTTTGTCTTGGTGGGCCTTGGACCACATTGGGAACCACAGCCACTGTTATCTGCATGAAACAAAATAACTTGTACTGTTATTGCTATAAAAAAAATGTTAATGCTGTGTGCTCATTTGTCTCCTCAGCATTGGTTCTTCGACGCAGACGCAGGCCAACGGTACCCACAAGAGCCAGATGGCTCAGGCTGAGGGTAGGTCTGAACACACACTCTTTCCCTCTCCTTATCTCGTCACTCTCTCTGCACCTCTTGGGGTTCTGGCCATCTGAAGAACACTGCGTCCAATGTGTTACCCATCCTGTCAGCGATTTTGTCTGTCTGCTGTCAGGATTAACTTCCTGCCTCTGTTTCAGGACAAACAATCAAAACAACCTTAAAGATGCTAAAATGCAGAAT
This sequence comes from Helostoma temminkii, assembly GCA_900302695.1. NCBI lineage: Eukaryota > Metazoa > Chordata > Actinopteri > Anabantiformes > Helostomatidae > Helostoma > Helostoma temminkii. The sequence continues at coordinate 19,510 of OMLM01004982.1, forward strand.
TTATTGTTCAGTTTCTGTGGGTTTCTTTCTTTACAACTTATCTCATACAAAATATTGATCAGGGCAACTTTAATATTTCCAAAACGAGACTTAAAAAATACAACTTCAAGTATTTTAAGTAAGAAGAAATAAATAATTCAAACCAGGATGTTTCTGCCAGTTTAAACAATGATGCTCCTGAATCCCTGCGTTTCTCCCTCACAGGCCAAACAGAAGAGCCCCCAAGCAACCTGTCCTCTCCCATCCTGGACACCCCGCTGGACTCTCCCCTCAGCTGTGCTGACCTCACCCTCGACTCCACTGGAGAAATCACTGTGGAGGACGTCAGGGATTTCTTGACGTAGGGATACGATTTTTATTTGATATTTTGGGATGACAAATCTCATAAACCCATATTATATTTACAATGTACAGAAAACAAATTTAAAAATGCTTAAATTCAGAAAATGTATCATAAGAAAAAAATTCATGGCAGCAACACGTCTTAAAAGAGGACAGTGCCACGTTTACCACAGTGTAACAGCAACAGTCTGTAAATGTGAACTGAGGAGACCAGTTGCAGGAGTTTCAGGAGAAGAACGTCCCATTCTTGTCTGATATCACTGCTCCACTGTTCTGGGTCTTCACTTCAAAATGCACCATAATTCAAAATATGTTCAGTTGGAGGTCTGGACTGCAGGCAGGCCAGTTCAGCTCCTGGACTCCTCTACTATAGAGAAAATATGTTGTCTGGATGGGAGCATTTGCTGCTCTAAAATCTCCATATATCAGCACTGATGGTGCCTTTCCAGATGCGCAGCTACAAAATCCCATATTTACCCCCCAGCCCTACTCCTTCGTTTTGTGCGTTCATGTGAGGGGTAGAGGTCCTGATTCCTTTTTGGATGGAAGGGTAGCTAAGGCAGAGGCTACGTAGCCCCTGAAACAAAGATTTTCAGGACCACACATCAAATAAAGGCGTATGAGGATTTAACCAGATACATGGACAGTGTGGCTGCACATGTGAACGAAGAGAACCACAAATACAAATCATTTTGGAATTAATATGGATTTATTCACAGCAACCGTTGTTTTATATTGTTTTATATTCAATCTTGTGCCCATACATTTATGCTCATATTCTTCATTGGAACCAGCGACTTTGCTTAACTTTTTACCGCTCTGTTTCAAGGTGTAGGGGAAGGGCTAAGATTGAGAAATGGGATTGGCCTTTATCCAGCCTCATACTATCAGAGATGTGTCACCTATTGTTTCCAAAAGTTTCAGGTTTCAGTTCGTCTGACCACAGAACAGTTTTCCATTTTCACAAAACCATTTTAACTGAGCGTTGATCCAGAGAAGGTGGTGGCGTTTCTGCATCATGTTCACACATGGCTTCTTCTTCGCACGGTGGAGCTTTAACTTTTTTAGATTGCACAGTGAACTGTGTTCTCAGACAGTGATTATTGCTGAGCCCATGCAGTGATGTCCATCACAGAATCATGCTTGTTATTTATGCAGATTCCTCTGAGGCCTTAAAGACCATAAGCATCCTATGTTGCATTTCATCCTTGTCCCTGCCACACATAGTTTCTCCTGATTCTCTGAATTGTTTGATGAACTGTAGATGATGATATATTCAAAGAACATTATTCTGAAATTGACAGTTTGTAGAAATCTTTACTTCTGAAAGACTCCGACTCTCTAAAATGCTCATTTTATACCCGATCATGTTAATGACCTGTTGCCAATTAACCCTAAAATGTCCTTGATAGTACCACTTGTCACCACTGTCCCAACTTTGACATGTGTCGCTGCAATCAATTTTAAAATTACCTTATTTTATTCTTAAAATGCTCATTTTTTTTTTAGATTTAACATTTGATATGTTTTCTTTGCTCTATTGTGAATCAAATATAAGTTTATCTGTTTATATGCAGATTTTATCCCAATTTATTTTTGGAATCGGAGTTGATCTGCATGTAGTTAATTTTTTAGTACAGACATCTAATGCAGTTTTCCAAGGCAAGAATTCATTATCGTTTCTGTGCAGGACTGTGGATGAAGCAGAGAATAACCTAAAGAACATTAAAGAGGAGGAGGGACGATCGACTGGGATCCTCATCAAATGAACAGGTGGGAAACGCGTACAATTACTTTACTGCATCCTCTGATTCCTCCTCGTGGTCACACAAACTCATCAGTGCAAGCAGATGCACGAATTCACAGCTGCTTGGACCCAGCGATGTGTGTGATAGTGGA
>OMLM01004982.1:44575-54848 GCA_900302695.1 Helostoma temminkii
GGACTGGGATGAGTTTACTGTAATTCAGTTATTTCTATGTGAAAATAATCCCCTTGTGTCATTTGTTTATGGCAGAATTTCTTACAAAAGTTTGTCAAGAATAACAAGCCACAGTTCTGCTGTGCTGTAAAACTTTTTCCAAACAATCCTGTTTTTTTTTTTTTTTTGGAAATGTTTTCCTGGCCAGAAATAACCAAGAGTGAAGCGCTTTCGTATTAAATCCACTTTCTGAAGTATTTGAAAGTGAACTGCACCTCAGCCCTGTCAAATGTCAAAAGCTGTGCCTCTTGGCCCGTGTTACCTGCTCCAGAAGGAAATCATAGGCACATATTAACATGTAATTTTTAAATGCATACATTCCAGTGCCATGCGGATATTTTTAAACAACTGCACATCCATTAATATTTTTAATGTAGAGTTGAGCATAAGCAGGAAGATTTCCTGCACTAGCAACCCGTTAACCACCTGCTTGAGTCCTTTAACAACCACCAGAGTGTGTTTGATATACAATACACCTCTGTGCCTTCATTTCCCTCTGCTTGGCTACAGTCACACTGTTGGGGGTTGGCATGATTATCACATAGCACAGACTCTTGTGTAGTCTGCAGTGTAGAGTTCACATATGTCCAGAAATCTAAAAACATACAATTAGGTTAGAAGAATATTAAACACTATTACATCCATAGTACAGTGTAAATACTGTATGAAAGAAGAGAGTGGCCAGTATTCCAGATTAAACAACATCTGGATCAAGTACTATAGCCTAACATCTCAGTGCATTATGCTGCACTGTGCTACCAGCAGCAGCAGTTTTTATCTGATTGAGATTATTGTACATATCGAGCCTCACGAGACCTTCCCTGCTTAAATAGAGTGAACGATGCACAACAAGCACAGAAAACTAACAAACGTGAAAGAGTGATTAAACCAGCATTAGCTTTCACCGCGTTCTCCTGCAATAAATATTCGCCGTCTAAAGTTTGACCTGGCATTTGTGATTAGCTGGATACTTTCAGAGATAAACACATGAGAGCTAAGAGGTTAGAAAGCTCAGGTGGATCAGGGTTCTGTCATTCGGTCTTCTACTAACCACCTAACTGACAAGCTAGCCAGACCGCTGAAATGTATAACTGCACAAGTCACCCTTTCTTGCTGTAATGTATGTTTTTGCTGGCTGCTTCCTGTAATGTGAAGTTGCAAGAGATATATTTATGGATATGATTCCCTATTTAAGTAATCAAGCTATGGTAGTAATGTTTACGCATATTGTTTGTATTGTTTGTGTAATTGTTTTTGTAATTCTACCTATACATAAAGCCATTGACTGCACATTTGAGACTCTTGGTGTATGTTACTTTATCTACCTTATCAATACTTACAGTACTTTTATAGTTTTTAAAAATGCTAAATGCACATACATTTTCTTTTCACTTACTTTCACACACAATGTGCACAGTTGTGCAAATACACACATCAATGGAGCTGAATTTCAAGGGCTGCGACCTGTGCCATTTCAAAATAACATATGAACTCCCAAGGTCTTAGTAGAGATTTTGATCATAAGAAAGCAAGAAGAAAAAATGGGCGTAGTTGTGTAAAATCTGCAAAACCTCAATGATACAGTGCTATGAAGAAATGTTAAACCTAAACTGTTTTAGATCTTAAGACTAGTTCTAACATAAATTGAAGGCAGAGCGACCAAATACAGAAGTTTCATTTTTTTGAACGATAAAATATTATACAGTACCTAATTCAGTAGAGTGAAAAAGTTATCTTCCCCTTAAGTTAATAGTTAGTTCAGGTCTGGACTTTAACTAGGCCACTCTAAAACCTGAATTTTACTCTTATACATAACCCACTTGTGAGCATCAACACACAAACTGAACTGGGCTCCTTCAGGATTGTCTGATAGAAAGTGGGATACATGTCAATAACAAATATTTGCTTTTCCTGATGGTTTTTCATAGAAGTGCTTCATACAGATCCTGTGGGAAATAGAGGCAGAGAAAATAGACCTATAGGTTAGGACAGAATATGTTATAGGCTCTAGAACCAAATGTATAGTCTAATAATAGGATCCACCTATAAGAAAATGTTCTCATTCTTATGCTCATGAAGTCTTTCTTTAAATCATGTAGGGACAAGGTGTTCAGGGGCTTATTGCGATCTCTCCTGTGAAATGAGACACATAATTTTTTAACTGCTCACATCTTTAAATTACTGATATTATGACTGAACAACTTGAAACGAGCAGCTAGGAGACTACACATGTTGCTTGTTATAATGTTCTTAGTGGTGTCACTACTTCTGCAGTTCTTTGAGAGTCCACAAAGAGACAGCGTTGTTCTTTCTCTAGCTACAGATGCATTTTCAAAATGGAGATGGATTCTAACCAAAAGGTTGCAAATTATAATAATAATAAAAAAAGTAGTAAATCAGTGACTGAAATTCATAAATAATCTTGCGGACCTAATGAGCATAGCTCTTAAACTGCAGACTGTCCCATGTGATCACTAACTTGCAAAAAATGACTGATGTTGTGCGGAGTGACCCCCGATTGTGCAGTGTTGAAGGAAATAAATGCTTGGCAAAACCGGGTAGCATAAGGTTAATAAGAAATGCAATTGCACTGAAAATGAAAATAGAAAATAACATTTCCCTCTGGCTTGATATTGACAAACAGCCAAATTAATGAGTGATGAAGCTGAATGTGGGAACATAATGGAAAGGCATTATGTTGGCAACATACTTTGGCCCCAAATCTCCCATGTTTTTCCCTTGGCTCGCATTACTTGTCCTTTAAAACTGACTGCTTCTAATGTGGTGCTTACGACAATAATTAGAATTCATAATTTTTCATCAGTCAGGACTTGTCTGTGCTGTCATTTTTGTCAAACTAAGCTTGTGTGTATCAATCACAATGTTAAAGAAACTATCACTTTTCCAGATGGCGGATATCTCACTGTTGTGCAAACAGATGTGATGCAGACTTTACCCATGGCCTTTGGATCAGCACCCCACCTAAGAGAGAGTGGATAATAAATGCATGCAGACCTACCCTGTCCTTGATACCCGCGGGTGGGTTGCTGAATCAGCTCGATAAGTAGCACAATTATGAGCGTCCATGTGACGTTTGACGAATGTTAACCTTCTCGAAAACTTCAAGGGTACTGTCAGCATGGGCTAAAGAAGTAAGCAGGCAGTACCTCTGTGACAAAACCCAGTGAATCACCCAGACCTTCCTGCTGTTGTGACAAATCCTTCCATGACATAAAGGGGTGAGTTGGCTTCTCTTCCTATAGGCTGTGTTTTGGCTGTGGTATTTTACTAATATTACTGAGATTATGAATATTTTAAATATATTTTTGGAAAACAACAACTACATTTGGACAACTATAAATTAAAACTGATGGCAAAAATTCTGCATAAATGTCTGATTATTGCAGTGTTAGTAGCACATTATCAGCACCATGCATTACATTTAGTCATTGCTCTGCTACCCTGCATGTGTTAGGCACTTACCAGCAGATAAAGGAGCGTAGAGGAAGAGATGTGATTGTGTAGACACTTTGTGAGGTGAAAGATGCTAAAGTGCTTTACAAAAAAGCGCAAGTTCATTTGGCTTAACTTTTCGTTTGGCTGCTGATCAACACATTGACAACAACACATGGATTAAAGTAAAAGTAGACTATGTTAAAAGTTATAACTCTGAACACGGGATCATGACACTTTTAGGTCATGGGTGTAATAACATGTGAATCAACAACAAGAAACCATAAAAAAACGTATGTCCTTATATCTGCAAAACCTTTGTCACAATCAAAGTAATCTCGGGTTAGCTGTCAATGCATCCTGTTGTAGACTGCAAACAGCAACCACTAATTAGCTAAATCTGCAGGCTTCCAGCCATCAATGCTTTATCTAAACCACTTATCCTGTTAAGGGTCATGCTGGCGCTGGAGCCGATTCCAGCTGTCATTGAGGCGAGAAGCAGAGCCACTGGATCCATGAAAGCATTGTGCCATTGCATCTGTTCATATACATGAAGACTTAAGGTTTAAAATAACAATATCTATAAGCGCACTCTATCTAGAAACATTTAAAAATGATTATGATGAGCAGAAATAACCTATGCCCTAAATTAAAGTAAAACATTGGGATACATCTACAACAAGTCTCTTCACAGGTAAATGCTCCAGTCATTAACTGTAAATCTGTGGTTTGGTGCTGAGCTGACATTGGGTTTTTACTGGAGCTTTGGTGTTTTTTTCCAGCTTCATCAGGCCTGAACACTGGGAGTGAGACTGAACCATAACCGAGAAAGTGCTTCGTGTAAAACCAAACACAAACATTCATGTCTTCAAGGTTAATTGCTCACAGAGACATCCTGACATTTAGGAACCTTTTCCTATGATCTAAATCTTAGTTTAGCATGTTAGTGTACAACGAGTACAGTCAACATGATGAAAACATTATTAGTTTTGCAAGTATACGGAATTTTAGGATGGCATCAGCTTGAGTGAAAATATTGTGAGTCAATGGTTCAAAAGTAAAGTACACAAACCATATGGATTGTGGGATTGCAAATAAACGTGTCAGTTGATTTAACAGCAGATCCATCAAGGGATTACGATTTACTACACTGTTCTCAAAGAGTGTCTGTGGTGTGTGGTGTGTGTGTGTGTGTGTGTGTGTGTGTGAACGAAGGTGAGAGACAGCGAAAGGGGGATGCTTTTAACAGGTAAGTGTTTAAAAGCTGCATTTAGCAAATTCTCCTGCAGGCTGGTCCGGGAGAACTACATCCTCACAGTTTAATGTTTCATTAATCACTATTATGCATAATTAAGGAATTCATGTACCACTTTTGAAGGTCACCCTGGCACTTTGAACAAGAAATAATTAATATATGCAGTACATATTATAGTAAAAGTCTCGGGTTCTTAGTTTTGGGGTTACTTTGCCATACAGGTGATGTAATAAACTGCAAAACACTAATTAATTTGTTTTAAAATACATTGTAGATACAGTTTAATAAAGATCCCAAACCCAGGTCAGGTTATCCCCACAACCCCACTCAGTGTAGTCCATTCCAGTTAATGTTCAAGGAAAATGATCATGTACCAGCGACCTGAAACCGACGACTACATCGCAGTCGTGCTGATATACAGCAACACTCCCTCTTGTGCGATATTACATAAATACATCTGTTAAAATATGTATTACTCACTATCACAGATACACTATATTGCCAAAAGTATTCGCTCACCTGCCCTGAGTCGCATATGAACTTAAGTGACATCCCATTCCTAATCCATAAGGTTCAATATGACGTCGCTCCACCCTTTGCAGCTATAACAACTTCAACTCTTCTGGGAAGGCTGTCCACAAGGTTTAGGAGTGTGTTTATGGGAATTTTTGACCATTCTTCCAGAAGCACATTTGTGAGGTCACACACGAGAAGGCCTGGTTCTCAGTCCCCGCTCTAATTCATCCCAAAGATGTTCTATCGGGTTGAGGTCAGGACTCTCTGCAGGCCAGTCAAGTTCATCCACACCAGTTCATCCATGTCTTTATGGACCTTGCTTTGTGCACTGGTGCACAGTCATGTTGGAAGAGGAAGGGGCCAGCGCCAAACTGTTCCCACAAAGTTGGGAGCATGGAATTGTCCAAAATGTCTTGGTATGCTGAAGGATTCAGAGTTCCTTTCACTGGAACTAAGGGGCCAAGCCCAGCTCCTGAAAAACAACCCCACACCATAGTCCCTCCTCCACCAAACTTTACACTTGGCACAATGCAGTCAGACAAGTACCGTTCTCTCGGCAACCGCCAAACCCAGACTGGTCCATCAGATTGCCGGATGGAGAAGCGTGATTCTTCCAGAGAAGGCGTCTCTACTGCTCCAGAGTCCAGTGGCGGCGTGCTTTACACCACTGCATCTGATGCTTTGCATTACACTTGGTGATGTATGGCTTGGATGCAGCTGCTCGGCCATGGAAACCCATTCCATGAAACTCTCTGCACACTGTATTTGAGCTAATCTGAAGACCACATGAAGTTTGGAGGTCTGTAGCGATTGACTCTGCAGAAAGTTGGCGACCTCTTCACATTGTGCGCCACAGCATCTGCTGACCCCGCTCCGTCAGTTAAGTGGCCTACCACTTCGTGGCTGAGTTGCTTTCATTCCCAAACACTTCCACGTTCTTATAATACAGCTGACAGTTGACTGTGGAATATTTAGGAGCGAGGACATTTCACGACTGGATTTGTTGCACATGTGGCATCCTATCACAGTTCCATGCTGGAATTTACTAAGCTCCTGAGAGCGACCCATTCTTTCACAAATGTTTGTAAAAACAGTCTACATGCCTAGGTGCTTGATTTTACACAACTGTAGCCATGGAAGTGATTGGAACACCTGATTCCGATGATTTGGATGGGTGAGCGAATACTTTTGGCAACATAGTGTATTTTCTTTGCTGTTGCGACAGTTGTCCTCACTTTTCATTAAGTTTGGTCTCATAGGAGTCAGACTAAATGTTGAAAGCCACATCACTAAGTGTGATGATTATTCTTGTCCAGTCATGCATGCTTAGATGGTTTCATCTCTGTTGTAGGTGTCGGTTTGAATGACTGTCAATTTGTCGTGGCAGCCTCTCTTAGCATGTATGAAAAAAGGATATCCTTTTTTGCACCCTTCAAATGTCTTCCCTCTTTTCCAAACTCCTCTTCCTTTCTTTCTAAAATCCATCTCGGATGTATCCATCGTATTTAATTTCAACCTTCCCATCTCTGACTCTTTTCATCCTCAGCTGTCATTTATTCATATTTATTCTTTTTCCTCACCTTTTTCATTCACTTCTATTGCAAACAAACATGCCTTCTCCTTCTTTATTCCTTAATTTACCACCTGCATGCACCATGACTGTTTTCCTCCCACATCCCTATTTCCTTCCTTTTCATCCCTACATTCTGATTTGCTCTTTCACAAAATCTTTAATTACCCAAGGAGTTTTTGCTTGGCTGCACCTCTTCCACTTTCCAGGCCTTCTCTCATTTCTTTCCTCGCCTCCTCCTCTGACTTTCTTGACCTTGTTCCATAACCTCTATCATTTTCCATCATCCATTTTGCTGTCTACATTTAATGGGCTTAGACTTTGCAGCTATTACAAAGTACTACATTGAGTTTTTGTAGTAGAAATGCACTAATGTGAAGAAAACGCATAAAACATAGTCTGCGAAGGTTTTTTGCTTTGCCACACAGTCAAATGCATGCAAACACACTGACGGCCAATAATACTGCTTCTGTGTTCTTAGTTTGGTTTAACTCATGTTGACACAAAGCAGAATATGAAGGGCTCTCATATTGTTTGTCATTCTGTTCCTTTAGACCACCTCTACCGTCCTTCCTACTTATCCCTGTCAAACTTGTCAGCGTCCACCACTAGCAACCAGTAGGGGATGGCCAACCAGCTGGCCAGGTCACCATTTTGGAATCACTTGGGTCAACAGCTGCTGTGTACTCCTTGTCCATGTCAAGGCAATGCCAGGGTAATTGCCATGTCCTTGCATAAATACAAAGATGCATAATTAGACAGAGAGATGTGAACTGTCCTCAAGACCTTTTGCGCATCAGTCACCATTAACAGCCGCTTCCTGGATTGCCCTTGGGTAGTCCCATCTGGACATTGTGTGCATGTTGGTGTGTAAATGTGTATTTGCCTGCATGTGTATGTGCAAGTGATAAAAAATGAAATAATCTGTGCCTGTTCTCCAACAATTTTTTAGACTTTAAGTGACCTGGACTCATAAAACCACTTAAAGGGACAGTTCTGGTAAATATTTATCTTTGCTATAGCCAGCGGCCACTTAGCTTAGCTTGGCATAACAATGTAACTATTTAGTGTCGTACTAAAGCAATATGTACTTGAGTCTTTTGGTGTTGAACTACAAAGTCACTGTTTATGTCTTTTGTGCACAGCAAAAGTGATACAAAATGGCTCAGAAATAACATACAATGACCTGAAACTATTCCAAAGAGGCACACATTGACCAAACAACAAAACTTTGATAGTGAAACATCTGCTGTCGCCTAACTTCTTCTTCTTTCACACTTCTTCACTTCTTCTTCTTCTGCTCCCTTGTGTCTTTTTGCCAGTGTCACTTTCTCCAGTCCATACAACATAGATGGTCTCGGTACAGTCTTGTAAATCTTCCCTTTCACTGTCACAGATACCCTATCTAGATCACTCCCGACACTCTTCTCCACCCACTCCGCCCTGCCTGTACTCTATTCTTCACTTCTCTACCACATTCATGTTATTATGGACAGTTGATCCTAAGTATTTAAACTCATCCACCTTTGTCATCTCTACTTATTGCAACTACACCATTCCACCACCTTCTCTGTCATTTACCACATGTACTCTCGCCAAACATTATTTTAATACCATATTATAATTTAAGGCACAAGTAAAAGTACACCTCCAAAATGTGTTCACACTAGCAACTGTTGGTGAGTGTGCAACAATGAAGATGAAACACTGCAAACACTGCATATTTTCAGGATGGAATTTCTAAACGTGTGACTGTGATGTAGCTTACTAAAATTAGGACAGGCCTGGAGGCTTTAACTTCCTTAGCAGCAGTAGCAGTTTATCATTTTGTATTACTCACATTTTCCACTTGATGGCACCATCTCAGAACTGTATTAACCACATATAATGGTGAGGAAAGTAGTAAGCAGCTGTTGTGGTGGTAATTTTAGTGGAATGCAGGAAGAAACATAATGTCACAGGTATTATTGCAAAGAAATAATATAAAAGCGAGTGAAATGTGTGTGTAAAAGTCACCTACACAACAGTTTATGCTGGATACTGACACCCAACACACTCTTGGACCTTAGACTTAGGCCTTAGAACAGTTTCTTAATATAGCAGGCAAAACCATTGAGAACATATTGAATTCTGACCAGGATTGAAAACCCTTCAGGTATTAATGTTGATCCAGCTGTTTTTTAATATACTACTGTATTTTCTTCTACAGGGTCTGAATCTCAATTTCTTCTTTCTCAAAGTTCTGATCCTTTGCCTTAGGTCTGAAGATTACTCCCCGTTTTTTATTTCTGATTTTATTTCTGTACAGACATAGAAGAGGTATTGATCCATTCATCTAGCTCAGCAATAAAATGAATAAGAATAAACCAGAATGACAAACTATTCCTTTACAAGAAACCAGCAACATAGGTAAAGGAAGCCAAAGCTTATGAGCATCCTGAATTACCACCTTTCTTCTGCATATTCTCTAACTGGGTGCATGAAACAGGGAGAGGAAAGCAACATATTAAAAACAATCTATCATCAGTCATTTGGACCTACTACCACTTTTCTTGAAATTTTTAGAGGCAAACTGCACAAGCTGAGTCATCTACTGCATACATGTCATGTGCACACTCATGTGGAGGCTGTGAGAGAGCTGTCTTTGCAGTCATGAAACCTGTGTCACTACAAAAAATATGTATTATTGGAGCCTCTGGTCCAATGTGTCAGATAGGCTAAGTGCACACTGGAGTGGTAGCTGTGAGGGTGGTTTATTTGCTGGGAGAAGAGAATTCTGAGTAGAAGTAATAATATCAAATTAAAAAACACTGCACAGCACACTAGAGGACTTAGGATGGATATATCCTTACATATCCAACGACGCAGTTGGATATGCAGCATGATCGATTTGATCCATGGTTTGTGCATGTCACCAAGTTTTAAATTTAATAGTCAAGATGCAATCCCATGTAAATCAGATGGGGGCAGAGCTTGATTGAAAGGCCTCACTTACCATTTATGCTGTTGTCGCTGCTTTTTCTTCGCCCTGCAATTCGCCATGCAAACATTAACGTGACAACATGTTTTTCCTCTCACTTTGTACAAAACACCCCAGAAGTTTTCCAATTTGTCTTTTGTTCCTTACTAAAAACAAGATCAGTTCACAAACAACAGATTTCCTTTTCAGCAAGGGAGGAATAGGTCCTTGTCTGCTTCCATGTGGCTGACCTTTCTAAACCCTCCAAAGTGTCACAAACTTGTATGTGAACAATGATGCAGTACACATGTCAGTCTACTGCAGGTGTCATGATCCCCGGTCCTGTTTGCTGCCATGTCCATATTTAGTTAATTGCTCCCTCTCTGTTTGTGCACTCTCCTCTGATTACTAACCTTCTTCACCTGTGCTGATTGCTTTATAAGCGTTGTCCACAGTACTCTGCCAGATCATGCCGTTTCAC
>OMLM01004982.1:54868-80633 GCA_900302695.1 Helostoma temminkii
TTTATGCTGTTGTCGCTGCTTTTTCTTCGCCCTGCAATTCGCCATGCAAACATTAACGTGACAACATGTTTTTCCTCTCACTTTGTACAAAACACCCCAGAAGTTTTCCAATTTGTCTTCTGTTCCTTACTTCACTAAAAACAAGATCAGTTCACAAACAACAGATTTCCTTTTCAGCAAGGGAGGAATAGGTCCTTGTCTGCTTCCATGTGGCTGACCTTTCTAAACCCTCCAAAGTGTCACAAACTTGTATGTGAACAATGATGCAGTACGTATGTCAGTCTACTGCAGGTGTCATGATCCCCGGTCCTGTTTCCTGCCATGACCATATTTGGTTAATGGACCAACCTGACCTGATCTCTGCCTGCTACTCATCGGTACTGTTGCCTGTTTACTCTTCTATGTTACCTGAGCTTTGACCCTGGACCGGCCCCGACTCTGTCTGCCACATTAACGGTACTGTACTCTGTTGTTCTGACCTGCCTGTTTACTCCCCGATTCTGACTAAGGCTTTGTGTTGTACCCCTGGATATTGTTATAAGGATTCTGGATAACTGCGGTAAGGATTTGGATCATTGTGTGCGTTGTGATGAACGGACAGTTGGACTGATTATAAGTGTTTGACCACGGAAAGAATCTCACCTGTGTTTTTGCCTCTTCCTTATACAAGCTGTTTTCTGGCCACCAGCTACTACTTACCTGTTATCAACCAGCTGGAATAAGCCTCCTCCTGTCCACCTTCTCCATCTTGTTCCCGGAAGTCATCCAACCCCATACTCTCCGCTAGCCACTCACCGGATCCACTCCTTCTGGTTCATCTTATTCTGTGCAGCTCCCTACACTCACACAGTGAGTACAATCAGTAGCTTACCTACCTGCATTGACCATCCTGTTACTGTCACTGAGTGATGCCTGTCTCCTCTGCTAGACGGACCCGGGAATAAACCCCCTGGACTCCAGCCGATCTACGTCTCCTTCAACTCAGCCTCACATTGCAATAAAATCTCTTTTACCAATTCCTGTCGGCTGATTCATTGAGCTCACTGACAAAACCTTACAGCAGGTATACCTCTAGCATTAGAAAGTTAAGATGAACCAGATTCCACAAGACAAAAAATATGTAAGACAGGAGAAAGTGAGTTACCAGTCTATAGGGACTGGTAATATAATGCTTCTCAATTATTTTTGATTGTAGTTTTAGAAATATTAAACAAATCTTTGACATTTATTTAGCAAAAAATATTGTTTCTCTAGGTTCAATTTTCCTTATGGACCAGATTTCTCTCTGTCCCCCACGACTGTTTCAGAACTAATGACTAAACGACTATTGTTAAAAAGCTATAGTCACTATATAAGGCAACCCTATCTTTAGTGACTGATGGTTTTGTTCCACCGTTTCACACATTTTGCCATAAATTTCACCTTTAAGAATATGTTGAATAAATCTGGACCAGGTTTAAATTTATATTCTTAAAAGTGTAAAGTTCTACATTATATAAAAACATACAGTTTTGCACTAAGTTAAATTTAGTACTTTTACTTCAGTATAAAATTTTTGTCTTTAGTCTGCTTGTAGTTGAGTGTTTTTATGGCCAAATACTTACTTTTACTTGAATATTGCATTTGTGTATTTTATATCTTGAATCTTACTAGCTCTGATGATTCTCTGGCTTCTTTTCTTCCAACATCTAGTTTAATAAGTTATTATCAAATAGGTGGATTAGCACAAAATTTTGTACATTCACGCTCCCTCTTCTAAGAGCTGTATTTACTCTATTTATTAGCTTTTCTTCTAGTGCCACCATCACCTCAAAATTTCTGTTTGTCAAAGACCATGAACTAATTATCAAATGCTAGCATGCTAACAGAATAAAATGACTTGGTGGTAAACATTCTACCTGTTAAACATTAGCATATGTGAATTGTTATTATGACGTTTCCTGGTGAAGTTATCTGCAATGTGATATTTAGAAAAAACTTTTACGTTTACAGTGATGAGCTCATGCACAAGGTTTGATGCAGACAGACACCAGTTGACTAGCAGATCTCTGACGGGATGGAGATACTGGAAAGCTGCCAGCTGCCATTCCTCATAGGAATAAAGGCTTCTTTATATCATTCCTTGCTCTGTGGTTTGTCCTTTTATAATAACAATAACAGGTGGACATGTTTAATAAAATTAAATATGACATTTTAGAAAACACAGTGTATCAGCATAATACAGTACTGTGTTATTAAAATTATAGTGACATTCACTTACTTATGTTACATAAATAAGTGAATGACATTTACAGACAGAAATACAAAATATACTGTTTGTAAAAGTGACTGTCTGTGCTGTCAAAAACAGAAAAAAGTGGAAAAGCAGCAAGCAAAACATTTCACACTGAGAATTTTTCATCCTTCCTCAGGAAGCTGCTGCCACAGTAACAATATCTCTGTACAAACCTCACATTTTATAAGAGTAATTCAACACACGGATGGAGACATTATTGCTGCACAGTATCTTTACTTTGCTGTCTTGTGTTTAAATCTAGGCGGATGATGCAGGACATCATTGCACTGACTGTTCTCTGATTTAGCTTTACTGTTGGAAAACTTCAATACGAAGAGGAAGACACTCAAGTGAATGTGGAACTTTCCAGTGATTACATTTGATTACAAACCCCTAGATGACACTGGTCCAACCTTTTCCGCTCTTAGTACCGATTCTGATGTCTTAACTCAGGGTATCTGCACATACCAGGCGAAAATCCAAACCTGTTTTCTCTTCTTCCAAATAAAAAATCTTGACTGGGTAGGACTGCAACACGAGACAAGAATCACTGGACTGCCAAGATTGAATGAATGTGACTGAAGCCAGAACCACTGCTTCATCATATTGACACTGATGAAGAAAGTGCATTTCATTTGGATCAGTCATGTCATTAAACCAGTTCTGGCACCAGTATCAATCCTGCAGTCTGGATTGGTGCATGGGATGTCTGCTAAAGACTGTGCATGGCAATTAGCTAATGTGTTGCCCTGAAGCACAGGGAAACTGTTTTGCACTGTGTGCAATGTTGTGGTGGAAAACAAATGAAAGTCACTGATAAAACTAATTTGTGGGGGCAACAGATGAGACACTGAAAAGAAATATTGTGGTTACTTGACACACTAATAGTAAGAAATCGCCACCCCTAACCGAAAACCTAATTCTATCCTTAAAACCTGGTTTGAACCCAGAAAACACTTTCTGAACTTGTGAGGACCAGCTAAAATGTCCTCACTAGACCACACACACACAAACGCACACACATCTGTTACCAGCAGGTCAACTTAGGACCAAAGGTAATGATTTGGATGGGCAGGTGGGCAGTGGTGCGTTTTGGTGCTTGTCCTTCAGAGAGATGAGGGCACAACATGCAAAAAGAACCTGACAGGCATGGTTTCATCAGGTTGGCAGAGAGGAGGACTGGGTAAACCTGGCTCTGCCTGAAGTCAAGATGAGGTGCTGGCAAATTGTGTAACTGTATTTACAGCAGGTGCAGCGTAGATTAAAAGTACTCAACTGCACCGGCAAGTTTTTCAAACTTTTCAAAAAAAAATCTTATATTAATTACTTTGGCTGTCAAGTTGGAAAGGTTGAAGAACTGTAGGGTAAAACCTGCAAAAAGACCCTTGAGAAGGAAATTGTGAGACAAGATATCACACAGGGAGACAATGACAGACAACCTCTGCAACAAAACTGTGCAGAGAAAGTGAAAGTCTGAGGGAAAAAGAAAAGAAAAGATGAATTCAGAGACTGACAGATGTGATGAAGGAGTGTCTCCTGACAAGAAGCAAAAGAGCAAAACAAAGAATGGGGCAAGAAATCTCTAGAATTTCAGTTGCACAGACTTTTGAATTGCTTTAATATAAACAGAGGACATGTTCTCCTCCAAAAATATAGTAAAATTACAAAAGTTAAGTCTGTTTCCAAAAATGTTTTGTGCCTGTACAAGACACAATCCTCCTGCCACTGTAAACAACAGAGCCATTTATCTAAGGAATATCTTTTTAAACAGTCACAGACAGACCCCCAGCAATCATAAATGAGTGATGATCCCACAGCCACTCTGACACAGAAAGAAAAATTGCTTGTCTGATCTTTTTGAAGACATTTTTCTTCATTCACGAAGAATACATTTCCACACTTTTCAGCTGACAGCTGACAGTGTATGAAGCCAAACCTCTAAGTTAGTGTACAATAAGGAAGGTGCCAGACTTTTGAAACCACTGATCCTCAATTTCAGGTATATTTTATTGTATCTGGTGTGTGTGTGTATGTGTGTGTGTGTGTGTGTGTAGCAAACAGGAAGCTACCCCAGTGCATGTCATACATTCTAGTGCTAACTTGCAGGTGGACAACAATCACCCATGTTTAAAGGTATTTTTTAATTCCTTGCTTTTTTCAATTCAGAATTTGGGTGTTATCAAGCTAAACTGCCTAGATCTAGAAAAGTCTATAAATAATATATAAATAAAAGTCTCTGCAATAATTTCTGTTATTGGTTAAATAATGAACATGAAATCATATTTTGCAATAATAAGCAATTTCTTAAAGCAGAATCATATGTTTTATTATGTATTTAATAAAGGCCTATTTATGTATTTAATGTCAAACATTTTAGAGTTCTATACATCAGAAGCCGTTGTTCAACTTAAAGCTTATTTATTGCAACCCTTTGAAGCTTGCTTGTAACTTCAGGGAGAGCCCGGCAAAAATACCAAACAAAAACCACCCTGCATAAATAAAAACCACTAAGTACACTGGGAACAAAATAAAAAATAAAAAATACAAATAAAATTAGTAAACTTAAGAAAAGGAGAAAAGGAATATAACAAAATGGCAGCTACCCAGCCTTCTGGCACCATTAATTATAAAGTTATAAAGCTGCAGGTGCCCAGGAATCAGCCAATGAGGGAGAAGGGAGGGCACATGAAGAGAACAGCATACCACACATTAACACACATTCACCTATGGAGGGTAATGATTTTGATTTTAGTTTTGTTACACGTATGTATAAAAGGAAATTTAGACGCTTTAGACACATAAAGTCTGTCTTTGTTATTACCCTGTGAACAATTCAAAACCTGACCTACTTGCAGTGCCTAGTTTGGTTGCTAAGCTATGTTTGGCCAATCATGTAAGTAAACTGTGGTGTAGTTGCTCAGTATGGATAAAATTAGCAGCTTGGGTGCTGAGAAAGTTTGGATGTTTACTCTGATGTGAGCAAAGAGCCAACGAGCTACAGAGAGCAGAGTCTGGCCCTGCAAAGTTGACTCTACTGACGAGCTGAAGCGAGCAGCCCAGAGCTACTAAGTGGCATCACAGCAAGTAGAAGATAGGAAGGCACAGAGGAAACACAGAGGAAACACAGAGGGATGGGATCACAAAGAATTAGATAGAGGCACACAAAGAAGCAGACCAGACATACAGAAATAAACACAGACAGCAGTTCGCATCCAAATCTTGCTTATGTGTATCTCCATATGCATTCTGTGCATCATGTAACACCTTGAACCATCTAACTTTTAAACCATTTATAGTGTGTCCAACACTATATTTAATTTTCCTAAATGACCTAAATTATTTGCCTTTGCTGCAGCTTTTTGCTTCTGTTATGTGACATAATATGATTGACAGAGGGTGTGGGAAAGAAAAGACAGAGACAGAATCAGACAGCAGGGATTGTACAAGCTTCAGTATCTCTGACTTTGTATTCAGCAACTGTCAAGTGTTGTTTTAATTGGAGCTCAACACGGCAGTCAGAGCCGCATAAGCTGACCCCAAAACAACAGCTAGAAACCTACACAAAACTACTCACTGCGTGAAAACTGTGCTGAAGGACAGAAAAGACTGACTAGAGCAGATTGACGCACTCTGCTCCAACTCCATGTTTGACACTCTGACGATAACTAACATTGTGCAACAAACATTAGAGTCAAAAGTCTTGAATCTTTAATCTGTTATCCTCCACTGTGTGAAGAAATGGGATTCATTCAGTCTCTAAAATGCCTGTGCTTGAATGCCTTGTCATTGTTATTTTTCATTCAGCGATCACAAAGACAGCTGAATTGATTTTAACTCAAGTGAGTGGGATTGGATTGTTTATTTTGCCACGGAGGGTGAGGCAGGTCAACTAACTGCAAAAGCTGAAAACTGTAAATTAATTCAGCTGCTTACGGGCGTCAGATGTATCGCCAAGTGTGTCTGATTAAAAGGTGTGACCTGCATGGGGAATCAGAACAAGGAGCTAGGTGAATCTAAATGTAAATATAACATGGCATTAGATAAACGACACCACTTCGGATGAAAATGTTTAGTAGGGCAGGTGTGTCCACTGTAATTGGACTTTTAACTGATGTTAGAAGACGTTTACCACTTACCAATTCTCACCAGGTTTGTTTTCATGAGTGCATCCATTTATCTATTCAGCTAAAAGTATTTCTATTTAATTTATTGATATCCTACAATTTTCACAAAGTCCTTTGCTGCGCTATGTGCTTGTTCAGCGTGAGAGCAGAGAGAAGACGTAAAAGCAGCCATGCTCTTTCTAGAGAAAAGGCATATGTGACAGCAAAAGCTGCTTTGTTGGCTTATTTCAATTCCAAAACTGAAGACAAATCTGTACAATGATGCAAAGATTTATGAAGCACCATTGTTCTGAGTAAACAAAATGCAAGATGTTATCCTGATGCAAGTAGTGGTCTGCCGCCTGCAGCAATTGCTCGTCCTATTCTTCTTCTTTCTGCTGCATGTTTTTGCTTGTACGAGACTACTACTCCTCTATGCACTCAGAAAATATTTGCAGATGGACTCTCTTCTTTAGCATCACTCTCTGAAGCATGGAAGTTCAGCCAGTTATTTGTGTTCTCTGATACACTGCACCACAAATCATTATCTTGCCTAGGGCACGAAAGTGGCTAGAGCTGGCCCTGGATGAGAATACACTGTGAGCATCAAATTCAGTTTGAGTCAATGTTGAGCTAATGCTTGCATTTCTAGTTTTCAACTGTTAATTACTATTATCTGTGAGGCTGTTGACGGATCTGCAGTCAAGCTGCAATGCCATTACATTCACACCACCCTGAACTTATTCTATTATTTTTTTCGTATGATTTTTAATACTTCAGACGTAAAAATTATTTCCTTTCTCTTTGGAGAATCATGTTGGCTGGAGAATTCATCATTTGAATAATTTAATATTCATAAATAAGGGACATTTACAACAGCTGCAATTAATGCTAATTTTTATATAAAACAAATGTCCACATATCCTTTTAAAAACAAAAACTGCAGACTAACTGAGTTTTGAGTTCAGGAGTAAAGACATAAGACAGTGAGGTAACATTTATCATATGGTTTTGTCTTCACTGGGCATCTGTCCTGCTCACTCCTTACGTGCCAGGTATGTGGTATGAAATTGTTAAACCAAGCAGTGGTTTCAAGCAAACTGAAAAGACACCTGACAGCTAATCTAACCAGTAAGGATACAGAATATTTTATTAGTTAAAAAAGTCGACACAACTGGTGAGAGCAAGTGACGATGAAGTGTGCAAAAGTGTCAGAGAAGGAACTAGAGGAGAGTCATCTAGTGGTCGAGATAGTAGCATGAACAGCAATTGTCAACAAAATGCTGGGTCCACAAGCAGCAGAAGAAATGGCAAAGGTTCTGCTGTTGGACTGTACAACTAAAAGTCAAATTGATGACATGTTTGAAGGCTTGGTTTTATAAAGATCTAGAAGGAAATTGTCCTTACAAGTTGATCAACAGACACTGAACACGAGCAGCTCTGGGTACCATATCAGAGATATTTTTTATTTTGAAAAACAAGGCCTAAAAATCAAGTTGAGAGGAGATTTATCATGTGACAACTGAGTATCTTGAACAGAGAGGATTCAGCTGGAAGAACTGCGTCGGAATCTGCATTAATGGGGCCGCTGTCATGTTGAATGCTACCAATGGTGATGGGTTTCATCAGTAGACTCAGAGCACCGAACCCGAACATGCCGTGCTGTAAATACCGGCTGCAATCCCACGTCAACCCAACAGGGGCAGTGCTTCATTTAAGGACTGCACTTACCATTTCTGCTGTCATCCCTGCCATTTTCACTGCGGCGCAGTCTGCTATGCAATCAGAAACATCTCTATAATTTCCTCATTGGATTACTGAATTCTTGCCTCTCACATTGTGCAAAAAACAAAGGTTTTCCTCTTCTTGTTCTGCTTCTAAAAACAGATGTTCCTTTTCAGCCAGTGTGGCACAGCTGTAAATTACGTACATACGTTGGTCTACAGCATGTATCCATCTAGCCTAAGCAAAACTTCACTGGAGAAATAAAAGTTTACATTAGAGGAGAAACATGGCCAGCAGACTTTCAGTCTTCAGTCACTGATGACTGATTGATTTACAGACTGGGAGTAAAGAAAGTTACTTCCAAAAGTTAATTTAAAAGAGCACATGCAGACATTTACTATATCTTTTATATATCTGTTCTGCATCTGTGATAAGACCTTCACACACACACACACACACACACACACACACAAATCAAGCCTGAGTAATTATAAAAAAGTCCAATCACCATGAATTTCGTTCAATTTAATTAATTTCGTGCAGTAGGCCTTACCTCTACCCATCCATCAGGTTTTATGTGCTTTCTGGCGCCCACCTCTACATCCCCTATCATTTCCCCTTTAAAGCAGATCTATTGATCGGGGCTAGTTGTCGTTTTATGAAGTAGTGCAGAGTGCTTGTCTCTGTTTTTCTTTATTTTATATCCCCATTGTTCTGATGCTGAAAGCAAATGGATTTTGACTTGTCACTGTGGTAATAAAAATGGAGGTTGCTTGATATAAAATGAATCCTGAAATAACACAAATGTGAAGTTAAGAGTCCCAAATCTTTTGCGTTATGAAAAAAAGTTTTAAAAAAAATGCATTGGTTGATAAACAGCTGAGATATTAAACATTTAAATATTCTTTATTTTTATTATTATCTTGGCTCTGGCATTTGTGGCAGGTTAAAAAGGTGGAGAATTAGTGGCACAAACCAGTAGATTTCCTGCCAGATTAGAGACGGAGGGATAGGGAGTGAGATTTAGATAGATAGATGGAGTATGAGAGTGTTCCTCCTCCGGAGAGCTGCAGTTTAATTGAGTTTATGAAGCAGTGGACGCAGCAGATTGATGGAGGACATCCATCTAATAGCACTGTGATCTCTGTGGAACTTTATCGTCCTTCTCACTCTCCATCTTTCACCTGATCTTTTCTCTCCCCCTTCTGCTTTATTCTTCTGCTCTTCATCTCACTTGCTGCCCGGACTCCTTCTCCCATTTTTCTCCTTATTGTAAGACCTGTCTTTATTCTGTTTCTGCATGCTCACACACTCTACGAAATGTCCAGAGTCCCCACATCAGCCTCTGTGCTTCACCGTCTATGTCTCCTTTCTTCCTGCTTATACCACAAATAGTGCCCAAAAGTCATCAAGACTTAAGATTTTTTATGTAAAATATAATATTAGGTCAGAAATTATTTAAAGCTCATAGAAACAGCAAGACATCCCTTCTTATAATATATATATAATGGATGACATACACACAGAGATGAATTGTAGAGCAGATAGTCAGAAATTACCAATGTAATGAATACATAGGGTAACTCTTGAGATTTTAGTGTACAGGGTTTGGTGTCTTGTCCAGTGTGTTGAGACTTGACTTTTCGCCAGGAGGAGTTTGGTCACAAAGTGAGATAGTACTTATGAAGATATTACTATTAGGTAACAGGAGATAAACTCGGACTGAGTCATGTGTTTTCGTCAAAAAGGTGTTGTCCATTACCTCAGCTGGAACTCCTTCAGCACATTAGTGTAAATGGACTCGAGTGAATTGAGTTTATCAGGAGCAATATCAACACTATTACCCTGCTTTCCCCAGCTCCTATTACCCAGTAATAAAACTTCAGTTTTCCTTCTTCGTTGAATCTCTGCAGAGCTTAAGCTGTAGGTTATGCAAGTGGTTGGCGCCCTTGTCGACACAGCTTGTGAACTGGTGTGTCTGTGTCACTCTGCAACTACACCGGATTTCTATGTCAACCTCCTTTGCCACTCTCTTGAGTTATTCTGATGTACTGACTCTACTCATGTAAGAGTTGGAGCCAACAGGTTAGGTTAGGTTGAAGGGCAGTTACTTTTACTGAAACTGCTGCAATGCAATAAAGAGAAAAGACGCGGGAGGACAATGTCTGTTCGACCATTGCAATGCTACAAAGTAGACCAGACACAGTTTGAAAAAGTCTGAATAGCTACAGTTTTATGCAGAACCATGAATCAAGCTTAACTCCACAGTTATTAAATAGATAATAAGTAATTTAAGAAATACTTACTGTAATTTCTTGCCTCTTAAATTCAGAGGCTCGGCCCTTTGGTCCTCTGTCTCATTATAGATTCCCACTGACTATGACTGGTTCTCCTAAAATGCTATATACAATAGAATACACCATTACACAGTCGCACACATGCACTTACTTTTTCATCCTTCTTCACTCCCAGCTGTGTGTTGACAGCTGGTGCACACAGAGAGCTGACCAGGTCTGCAGAGTTGCAGATTTGTGTGTGTGTGTGCTCGTAAAGGAGAGAATGCATTGATTGAAATCGAAATTGAAACTAAACAAATAAAGATGTCTTGAGGATGCAGAGCAATGTCAGTGTAGAAATACTAATGAATGTGCACTCTGTGAATAAAATAGCAGTGTGAATACAGCCTGCATTCATCTGAGTGTGTCTCTTGTGACTATTATTCCTTGTCCTACACGTCTCATGTGCCTTGATCCTTCTTTATAAGTTTTATTTACCTGTTCCAGTTCTGTTGAGCTTCTTTTGCATGTTCAGAGGCTTATTAATTACTCATTAAAGCTACCAACCAGCAACAGAATATGTATACAGGACTGTATATTTATGTGCCTTATGACAAGACAGTGAAGATTGGAATATTAGGATGGTAAGGAAGGAAAAACAGTGAAGGAATAGAAGAAAATCTTCCTAAAATGTGAAAACCACATGCCTTTGGCTCTTCATGTCACTTAACCCATCAATCCACCAGCCTCAGCACTTCCTCAGCTCTCCATGACCCTGTTTCCAGCCGCGAACTCCCCAGTCGACCACAGCATCAGCCGGATTAACCTCCACACTCCCACTGCTCACTCTGGTTATCTGCGTTTCTCCTGCAGCACCTGACTTAAAGCTGTTCTTTTAGTTATCCCTGCCTGTGCCAGTCTAGTGGCCTTTCTCTATCCACAGCTTATGTGACATTCTGCTAGTTCTGCAGCAGATGTGCATGCCTTGCTCATGCCTCCCTGTGCAGCTGGAAATGTCATTTCCCTTTTCTCTCAGATTTCTTTTGTCCTTCTGTTCTTCTCTTGGTATTATCTAGCACAGTCCCATTCTTGCGATCGTTTTCTTTCTGACAATATTTCTCCAGAGATGGCATATTTCCTCCCCCTTTTTCTTCCCTCTGGCTTTTTGGTGTTTTTTTCCCCCTTCATTCATTTGGTTCTCTGTCCTGTCATTATCACCTGCAGTGAGTGGCTTTGTGTGGCAGCTCCTGTGTTATCTGGTTCTGTCAGGTGCCGGTTAAAATCCATTCATCAGCAGGATGCACAAAGGTGAGCTGGTAAAATGCCAATGCTGCCTCCACACCACAATGAGAGGAATATTTTTGGCTGCTCCACATGTGTCTTGATTCCCTCTTCCTTTCTCTAAGTTAAACTTCATCTGACAATGTGTCTATCCACAGTAGAAAAAAATTAGTTAAGTACTGTGGATCTATATGCCCATACAATTCCCTTTTCAATCCATCCATCCATCCATCCATTTTCCGAACCGTTTAGTCCCCGTAGGGGTCGTAGGCGTGCTGGAGCCTCTCCCAGCTATCACTGGCTGAGAATAAATTAGCCCATAAAATAAATAAATTAGCATATACAGTGCATTATATAAACACAATACATTACAGAGACCTGTGAAACTTAAGCAGCCCCTCAAAGCTAAAAGGAGTTGGTATCTTCAGTATAGACACAAACGTAATTGATTTGAGCGGGCCTGTAGGCCGTTTCTTAAGAATCTTGGGTGGACTCTGAAGTGCATTTTTGCACACAGTGGCCCTCATTTCTTACACTGTGGTTGCAGAAAAGTAGCAACAGCAAGCATAAAATACTTAAACCCATGTTCATACATCTCAAGCTGAGCTTAGATCAGCTTGTAAAAAATCCCAAACTATACTTTCAAAAGGCATTTATCAGGTTTTTTGCTCCTTAATAACCTTGCTTTGTTTTTAAAGTGGTATTTCTATTGTTAAAGATGAAATTAAAATATATGATCAATGTAATACATTTTTAAAACAGATTTGAGTGCAGTGTCATATTTTTATCCTTTTCTGACTTTCTTTGTATGTATAGATGATCCAAGTTGGATTCACCAAACACTTTGTGACTGCACAAATTTGCACCATCTGTTCACAAGGAGCTGTGCAAGATCAAATTTGTGGGAATTTTCACGTAAAGTCATTCAAGAGAAAGACAGTGAGTGATCTGAGCACTGCTGCACCATACCAGAAATAAAGAGGGAATAGTTCAAGCTGCATGAAGTTAGTCACTGACAACATCTTTCTAAAGTAAAGCAGTTCATGACTGTTACTTAAATACGTGAAGGGGACAAATCAATGTGAGTTTAGAGAATGTTACAACCTTCAGGAGGTGATGTTATTCTCTGAGGATAATACTCTTCCTGTTTAAAACTACTGAAACATACCAATAAAAAGACTAGAATCTAAAATATCTCTCAGTAAATTGGCAGCCATGATGATAACTGTGGCTTTGACATTGAGTTCTGTGTGAATGACAATGTGTTCATTTGAATAGTCATGTGACAGTTTGTAACCTACTGATTTACTGACTATGAATCTTTGGACTGAGCTTAAACAAATAAAATGAACAATGGCTGAATTCTATTTAGATACTTATTTTGCAGGGTCCTGGTGTTATATATGCTGTCTGACTTAACAGTTACACTGCTGAAAGATTTCCTTTCTGTATGATAAGGCAGAATGAAAGATTTGCTGCTACAATACACCAGAGTTTCTGCATCAGTATTAACAGGGTGGCTGCATAAGTAATGGTAATGCAATATTCTAGTATCCTCTGACCTGAATAAGAATGTTTATACACTGGTACTGAGCCCCAGGATGCCTGCCATGGGCGAGAGAGAGAGAGAGAGAGAGAGAGAGAGAGAGAGAGAGAGAGAGAGAGAGAGAGAGAGAGCGAGAGAGAGAGAAAGAGAGAGAGAAAGAGAGATTGAGAATTATTGTGGACATGGTTTGTGGCGTTTGGCTTTTTGCTCTCTGTGATGGATTTGGTCCAAACCCTTGAGACACACAAATGAACTGTGACATCTTTGACAGCTGGAAATGATGCACACTGCCTCGCTTGTGCATGCACACACTCTATGACACACACACACACGCACACGCACGCACACACACACAAACACACACACTCACTTCTATGTTATCACCACTACCTACGCACTGTTGCACAAACTTCAACCATTGTTCCTATGAAAGAGAGAAAAAAAAAACAAGTTACTTATGTAAAATCCGTCGGACTAACTCTGGCCAATGTCTATTTATCGGTGAGGGCACATGCGCAGCAGCAGTGGTGAGCACATTTAGCAGTAGTCTTTTAATACCAATCATTTCCACTATATTTTAGCATTTTAACAACCTTCTTAGGCAATATTGCAAATAAAGATGTACTGTATAGGAGTAAACTACTATAATGGACAGCTGTGGTTCAGTTGGTAAAATAGGTTGTCCATAAACTGCAGAACTGGTGGGTCAATCAGAAGTCCCACCTCATTACAAGTAAATTGTCCTTGAGCAACAGACTGAACCCACAGTTAGTAATGTTTGAATGGCAGCAGTGAGCAACATCAGTAACATATAGACGTTAATAAAGTTCCTTCTGTTAAGGAAAGAAAAAATCACAATGCTCACTGAAATAATGTGAAACTGACAAAAGTAATAATAAATAAAAAGCTATTTCACAGTTGCCAAAAAGCACAACATTTAGAAAATGTATTACACTATCAATTCAATTCAATTCAATTCAATTCAATTCAGTTCAGTTCAGTTCAATTCATATAGCACCAATTCACAACAACATCTCAACACTTTACAATGTAAGGTTCCAGAGCTTACACAATTTAACATTACGACTATAGAGAACCTGACAAATCCTCCTTCAGCAGCACTAGGGGATTGTGGAGAGGAAAAACACCCTTTAATGAAAGACACTTCCAGCAGAACCAGGCTCAGAGTGGGCGGCAATCTGCCTTTACTGGTTACCATCACATGTTAGTAAAGGACAAGGAAGTGGAGTGTTGTGAAGCGTCTGGAGTGTGGAGAACAGTTAAAAACAACTAAAGAAAGTTATCAATCTCCATCCTGCTTTTTATTCTCAAAAAGAGTGGTCAAACACTAACCTGCTTTTTACACTATCATTAATGTCCTATTATCAGTTATGTTCACATAAAAAAAAGAAACATAGCAACTCCTCTTTGTAAAATATTTATGAGTCAGTGTTAGGTTTCCGCCTCACATAGCGTTTACGCATGTGGACCAAAAAGTTTTGGTCTCTTCTGACCAAAGGCACCTTCTTCCACATGTTTGCTATCCCCTACTTGTGGCAAACTGCAAACAGGACTTCTTATTACTTTCTTTCACAATGGCTTTCTTCTTGCCACTCTTTCATAAAGGCCAGATTTGTGGTGTGAACCACTAATACTTGTCTTGTCAGATTGTCCGATGTGAGCTGTGGATCCCCAGACTCTTGGCTGCTCTTCTGATTAATGCTCTCCTTGACCGCCATGTCAGTTTAGGTGGATGGCCGTGTCTTTATAGGTTTGTGTCAGTGTTGCACCAAATCCGTCAATGCATTATACAGATATGGTTTAATCAACAGTCCTCTAAACAGTTTCAACAAAAGGGTTCAGGTTGTATTGGACGGCAATTGTTTTAGCTTGCTGTAGCCTACCTTACTGCCAACTGAGTTTAAGTGTGAAAACTGATCATTACATCTTGGTAAACTCCCCCATAGTGACAGGTATCAATAACATCACCGATCAATCAAGTTTCACCCAGCTTTGATAAGCATCACGTAGCATCTTGCTCTCTCTACATACATCCCATTTACTTTAAAAAAATAGCAACCAATGCAAATACCTGAATATCAACACAGATGACCTAACAAAATTAAATTAACTGGTTGTAATAAAATATGCTTCGAGGTACCTGCTGTGTTCTTGAGTATGTCACCTCTAAAATCCTAACTTTCTTAACCAGCATTGTTCTTGTTATTTTATTTATAGCTAAATCTTTTTCTCCAGAGAATCACAGCATGTTTCCCCTCCAGGTAAACAGTGCACCAGCAGATTCGCTCAGATAACCTCATCTAACTAGCTTTTTACCTGAAGTTATTTAATGCTTTTTTTTTTGTTACTAGACAGGCTTTTTTTTTAGCTGATGTTTCAACACTTCTGTCCTGCAAAGTGAGTTCAATTCAATAACCATTCTCTGATGCATAATTGTTGCAGCAGGTGACGGACAAACCAAAGCTCAAACTGAAGGACTGATCGAATATGAAGAAATTGTGCTGAAAACGGTTTATTGTTCTGTAGCTTTGGACACAAAAAATTAAATGTGCAGAGAAAAGGAGACCATGATGATTTTCTTCATTGGGGTTTGGATTATGAAACACTTAGTGTGTCAGAATATCAAGTATTCAAATCAAGCATGATGCCTCTGTGATGCAAGTGTGACAAGTTTTTTTTTCTGTCATCAGAGGATTCTGATATGATGAAACAAGGCATTGAAACATCAGTGATACTTTAGCCTTGAAGGCTGGATACAGTGTTGAATGCTATTCTGGTCAGTCACAAATTCTTCGGTTTGTCACAAGTCAAACAAATAATGGTTTCATTTCTCTCTCATCTGATTTTGAGGAGGATTGTTATATTTCACCTCTTTTGGATGTAAGGTACGAGCTACCTGCTCCTTGCTTGCCTTTTCACTTTTTTGATAGGCTGTTTGCAATTAGAGTTACAAATTCTTCAAGCATTGCCAGAAGTGATTTGTTCAAACATTCTAGTTGAATGTCCCACCTGAGGATGGTAAGGTGATGTATGAGTCCAATCCATCTGTTCAAAGTCTGATGTCCAAACATCGTCTCAAGTATATCCTGGAAGACCTTATGCATACCCACAAGACTTTGGCAATATTAAAGACTTGTTGATCTTTGGTAAAAGATATTTTGTTAATACTATAAGTTGGCAATTCCTCTGCTAACTGTCTCTGTCTCTCTCACAAAGAAATGAATGCCGACTAGGCTGAGGGGACTGTTACTAATGATCTGGCTCAGCAGAATTAATCTTCAGTTACAGCCACAGAGGCCAAAAGGATGGTGTATGTGTGGTCACATTAATATTGTTTAAAGACAGACTTGATGAATCCCAAACCTATCCCTTCCATTAACACTGACCATGAATTTGATTATATGTGTGTGCAGAGGAAGGATGGTCTTTTGACAGGCTGCAGGAAAGAAGGCGACTCAAAAGGTTTTATGTGCTGTCCGATGACATCACACACTTAAAGGCTCTACAACACACACCCTGCCAGCTCGCTCATAACCCACAGGAAACACATCCAGCCAAATCCCAGATGATGTCAGAACAAATTAAGTGGCAATGCGCCTCTTTGGGAGAGCCAGACTTCAGGGGGTGTATGACAGAGAGATAAGGCGAGGAAAGAGAAAGGAAAAAAAGAAAGAGAGAGCTGTTATCTTCAGTTGGTCAAGCTGAATACAGATGATGTGAGAACATGTGAGAATTTTTGATGATTTGTGCAAGTTTCTATCTTTGTTTTTTTGATGTGTCACTTACCAGTAAACCATAAAGCGCAGTATTCAGCAGGGAATCAAGCTTTCAGTCTGCCAAACTGGGTCAGATGAAAGCTTGAAGCAGATCTTTTTGGGCTGCTACTAGTAGTGGGTGGCAGTTTCTTTGCTAGCTCTGCCATGAGTGTTGTTGTCACAACCATTTGCTTAAAGGAAAATTTGAGGGGAAACCTTAATTTATGGTCAAGGCCAAGCATAAACAGTTACTTATGTATTAAGCCTGACCTTAATGAATTTCTCTTGATGTGTGATGATGATGTTTTACATGTCTGTGTATTCAGGTCAGTTAGCTACGTCACTAACGTGGATTTCAGCAGTTGTATGACTTGAGTCCAGGTGAACATTTGATCTAGATGTATTCCTTCAGGCATTCCTAAGATATAAAACTGTATATTCGCTAGGTCACAACAACTTTGATGTTTGACCACCAAAACTGAATCAGTTTATCCAAGTCGATGTCTGTGGGGTCATATTATGCAAAATCCATTTTTAGACATTTATATGGCCCCCAGGTGTAGACACGCACAAAACCGGTTAGAAATGCACCTCTTGCCTCGTTTTACTTTCTGTTTTGTAACGTTTTTCAATGTATATCAGTGGGAGAGTGTCATAGTCCCTCCTCTCATTCTGGCCAATCACAGTCCACCACAGCCTCTGCTAAAAAGCTCCACTGCCCCACATTGTTTGTCTTCGCAACAGTGATCCCACTCTGTAAACAGCAGAAAATGGTAGCTCTCAGTCTTAGGTAGCCTTACTCTAATCCTCTCAGGATCTGAAGAACAAGTGACTTTTGTTTTTTTGGTGGACAGGTCGTCACGTATGCGAACAAACCACAATCTCTGCGTATCTCTGTGCACATTGAGCTGATGGTCGGTTTGTGGTTGCTGGATTCTCTTCAAAACTGGATTTCAAAGATAGACAGATTCTGTCTGTGATTCTGTGACTTAAACCTAGGCCAAGTTCAAAGTTTGAAAGCTCTAGTGGTACAATTTGAAAGCTCTTTGTCTCATGTTCTAATGTGCCTGTAGGTTAACTGTTTGCTGCTTAAAGTGTCAAACAGCAGCTCAGATCAGCTGCTGAATTGTGACAGAACAAACATGCTGTAGTTGGGAATGTGATTTCTGTGAGTTGGTGGAGACACAGGCTTCAGTGCTACATGTAGCCATAGATGTCTATTGCATATAAGAGATAACACTCTGTAACACTTACAAACACACTCAATCACACACAAACACTCCAGAGAGGACTGAGTGTCTCAATACAACAGTGGTATATGAGGCCAAAGATTGCCTGTAGGAGGTAAGAAAAATCACTTTATAACACCTCTGAATAATCAGAGGACTGAGTGCTTCTGTAATCTAGTTCCAAAAACTCTCAGTCAGATGTCCTCTCTATCCTTATTACTGCATTAATAATAAAGACTTCGACCTCAAAGCACAGATCCATATTAATGTTTACATACATTAATTATTTACATAAACATATGTAAATCAATTTATACAATTACCTAATTTCATCATAACATATATCTCTGGCCTACAAGAAAGAACAGTTTATGGTTAATCCATCTAATATTGTGTTGGTCATATTTATTCCTTGTGTTTGTTGAGTAACACAAAAGATAAGGCACTTAAAAAAATATGGCATAATAAATAGCAATTGCAATTAAATTAGCAATTAGATTATTTTCAGCCTTAGGAGAGGGGAGCTTTAGCTCAATCCCAGTTGTTCCAGAGACAAACTCTGAGCTTGTACAAGAATCTGCACAGTTTCTCCAAGTAAGAACTGATTGGATTCTGGTGTTCAAACTGACAGATGAACCTATGTATAGACATAGTGTTTCCAGCCACTGCAGAGGCCTTGGTGTAATGTATGTTTAGGAAACAGAAAAATTTCACTTTCTTGCTGAGAATTAGATGACACTCTGTCTACACCATAAATATGCATGACAACTAGCACACAAATGACTGCTATATTTCTTGAAAGATTTATTCAAACAGGACACATGGACCAATTTTGTAGAGTGCCTATAGACATTTCAGTCAGTTAGTCAAAAATTTATTTGTATAGCATTTTGTATGTGTGAAAATTCAGTTCATATCCCTCCACCCCTAAAAAAAAACACACCTAGAGAAATTTGTCGTAAGTTACAGAGTGACGTCAGATTGCCCAGTCTGCTTTTATGTTTATAAAAAGCCCTTATATAAGCTGAGTAGTCAACAAATCTCACAGCAGACAAGTGGTACAGCATACATATATACACGAATAGTACATAGCAATCCAAGGCAGCCTAATGCTGCCTTTTACAAATTATCATGAAACAACGCATGTTTTTTTTTTCTTTTCTTTTTTTTTGGAGATGCAAAAGCTGTACAAGTAATCGTAGAATTGTTCTTTTATCTTTTCAGCTAATGTGTTGGCAAAGCACTTGGATACAATGCATTATCTTTTAACATTAAATACATGAGTGCATGTATACCATACAATGTAACTCAAAAGATCACAAGCTTCAAACATATGACATCCTCTGTTGGTATAGAAGGGTTGAAGGTTGCAGGTCTGCAGCCATGAGTCTGAATTCTGGAAGCACTTTTAACTTTCCACTGGTCAAATTAACTTTTTTTGTTTTTGAGAGAAGTTCAATCATTGCTCAATAATACAGTACACAGTACAAAAAAAACTTACAGATAAAAACAAAGAAACAATTGAACCATACACCATCATCTATATATTGCTAGGGATCATGGAGCTCAAGTATGTCTACCAGGTTGCATTCAGATAACCTGCGGTAGAATACCTGCATTGTTTCTTCTGTATAGAGGAAGTTTTACAAACAACAGTCAGTTAGCTCTGAAATTAGTGAGCATTGCCATAGTCCGTTATTAATCAGGAGAGATTGAGTAAATGCACTCTAAGATGATGATCCAAAACAGTCTCAGCATTCTCACTGTTTTGGATGTTTAAGCATCAGTTAGGTGTACTCAGTTTCTCCTGATTCAAGACTTTTGGTCCTGTTTCATACCACAGAGTTGTGGACATTGTACGAAAGATATATTTAGTGATACACCTTTGCGGCTCCTTGTTTCATATGTGTGTGTGTATGTGTACTTGTGCCATGTATTTACATTGGCCACGAGAGAGTCACAACTGGCTCATCAGAGGCTTTTTCAGTCTGATGTATTTCAGCTTTACCAACCCTTTGTTTCAGGCAATCCTTTGCCTGAAGAGAGTCACAGAAGTCCATCCAGCATTGAAGACAACAAATCCTGGATCCAGGATGTTGGACTGCAGGGAAATCAACACAAAAAAGGTGTCACTGTTTTCCAGCACATCAGCGTGATTGTTGTGTGCAACTGTCGCACCTCTGACGCAGATCTTCTGAGAAGCAAAACGATATTCAGGAAACAGCCGTTCACAGTTCTCATTTAATCTCTGTTGGCCAATCATTGTGAGCTGTGTCAGCCAGTAGAATGTGAGGTGAGAAAAAGCTGTCAGTCTATTTAACTTTGCCTTAAGCCAGTCTGAAGGCTCTGCTTGTCCTGGAGCTCTTTGTTGTGGAATTGTTGTAAATCCTGGCGCTAGCGTTGCCATTGTGTTAAATCTCCAGTGCTGTGTGTTAACACCAGTATTACAACCCAAGAGGTCAGGCAGTGGTATTAGTGCATGAAAGGTTCCCAGACCAACTTCACCTTTCAACTGCACTCACAGAATGCTTTTTAAAATCAAATTTTTACAGAACATCATGGAGATAAAACCGAGAATAATGTTGATGAATGAAAAAAAGAATTGCCATATCATTTGTGTCCATGCCCATTGTTCCTTCTGTCTCATCTTCTGCATTTGCTTCCAAGCCAATTCTTTAGTTTAGCTCCACCTTTGGTATTAATACCCACACTCTCATTAGCACCCACCCCTAAACTCTGGAGGAGGAAGGCTCTGGATAGACATACAGACAGATACGGTTGGGTGCTTATTGCTATACTGACGCATATTGCTTGTTTACTTGCTGTCATTCCTTGTTTGTTCTCAGCGTCTAATGCATTCCGAGTGATTAAGGACAAAGCCCACAGAATATTTTGGTAGGGCTTTTAGAGGCCAGAACGCTATTCATATGAAGTGACCCCCTAAAAGTGTGGCACCTTGTAGGAATAAAAGTCAAATAGACAGGGAAGCCATGCAGAAGGAACCTGCTGCAACATGGTATATTACATACAATACTGTGCAGCTATGATGAAAGCATAAGCATTTACACCATGCATATCCCATTGATGATGCCCATTCTTTGCTGATCCCTTATTACAAAAGCATGCTATCAGCTCTGAGCACATCTCGAACAGCTTGCTAATAGGTTTTTCACATCTTGGAGAGGTAGAGTGGAGAAACCATTGCAGCATCACAAACAAGCTTTATATTGCTAATTTCTTCTCTCTTGTTAAAGTTTTACTCTGTCACTCATTCTATTTACGTGTGTACCCTCACAGCTCCGTAAAATTGAGATGCAAATTGGGGAATTTGGTCGGCTGATATTTCTGCTTGTAAGTAAAAATAAGTGAGTCTAAGAAATAAAATATTTTTTTGTATAAAATCCACTTTAATTTTAGGGTAACATGCAGGCACTAGCAAATCTTTACATATGCATAATATACTGCAAAGAATCTGGCTATTCATGTCCTAGACTGTGTTTTTTGGAAGAAATTTGTGTGTGAGTGACTGAATAAGTGTGTGTGTGTGTGTTGGTGTACTGGGGAAGAAATCTGGAGCCTGCCATATTGTGACTGCCTCTGTCATTAATTATACTTCCCAGTACAGTATCCACACACTGTAAGAAGAACCAGTGAGAATGCCATGGTTTACAACAGCCTGAAGCTGGCTACCAAACACCAGATAAGTCCTTGGTAGCAATCACTCAGCCCTCTGTGGAAATACAGTAGATACACAAAGCGAGGTCAGGATGATGTTGGGGTTGTAGATGACAGTGTGCTTGGAATAAGGGAATAGAAAAAGAGACAGAGAGAAAAATAAGTCTAACACAAAGCGAGAGTGAGAAAGTAACAGTAAAAAGAAGTGTTATATAGTGTGTACCTCCAGTAAGTGCTGCTGTTTGATGAGGTTCCACCACCTGTCTGATGTGCTATGGCATGTGCCAAGCGTATGCACTGCGGCATTGCTGGTGCCCTTATGATAACAAATGAAGGTGAATTCAGTCAGTGAGATGGCTGTTCGAGCGCTCTGTGTGGTGGAGGTGAGAATATGTAGCATGTAGCCAAGGGATTTTGAAGGCGAAAACCAATTCTGAATTTGTAGACTTTTGTCAGATCTCACCTCATGGTAGTTGCCCTATAAATTAATAAGAGTTCCATTTTGCCTGCAAATTAATAATAATGTATATTAATCCCCCTTGGGGAAATAGTTTTTGGACAGCTGCACTTATCTGATGGCACTACTATCTGACACCTCAAAATGTTAAGAGGACCTGTGAGTCAAACCAGTGAACCTAGGGATTGTTTTAAGTGGTAAGGGGTTGTAAGCCCTCTTTATGTTAAGAAAGTAACACCAGGGCCCTACTAACATACAGAGGACTTTCAGAACATCCAGGATTGGCCTACACCCTGTACTGTCCCTGAATTCCCAACACATAGAGCACCGGCGCTGTTGCTGACAGGCTGTTCATGCCATGACTTTTATGTACACATTTATTTCCTTTCTTTACCTAAAGTAAACCCACACTGGCAAACGATGAGTCCACTTAAAACAAGAAAAGGGGAAGAACTAGATATCTGGGATACTGTATATAATGTGTAGACATAAGAGAGCTGCTATTAACATGCAAGAAAGTCCCAGAATGTCCAGGAGAGATGGATAGCTTAATGCATGTACCTCTGAATTCAGACATCTTTTAACAAAAAACAAATGAGTGCTTAACATAGGCTTACCAGTTAATAGCTAGCTAGTGAGCCAGCTCTGCTGTTAGCAGGTGGCACAATTTGGTAGAAGTGAACCACATTTTCACACCTCCAGAATTGGTCCACTGATATCCTTTTTGACCAACACAAACTTGGTTCTTCAGTCGTTAGCTACCTAATTAGCATGGCCACGATGGTACAGCCCCAACCCCTGATGTAACTGGTTCTTAGTTCAATACCAGCAAAGAGTTGGCGCCTAGCTTGTACGTGTTCCTGGCTGATAGCCAGTTCTTTGGCTAGAAATGGTTTCATTTAGCACTAACTCCAAACTAGCACTGGTAAAAAGGATGGAAAAAGGAGTATGAGAGATCAAACAGAAACGCTCCATCAAACTTCTGGTAAGACATCAACCAAGTAAACCCACAAACTGTCAACAATGTCTGTTTTCTACTTGCTTTTTTTAGTCTTCTTATCTTTACATGTATGAACAACAACTAGTCAGACACGGAAAGGACCAAATTTTGAGAGTCAAATTACTTTAACATATTAACAAATGAGTTACTGCCCATAACTGTGAATAAATGATAAATTTACCCCCCACCCCCAAAAACCTACTGTGTTTAAATGGGGTTGAATTCACTGCATTAACAGGATGTGAAATAAACTGCAGAACTCTAGCAAGTAGTTTCAGCCATTCAGATCACTGTAGCATCGCAGCAGTAAATACATGCAGGGAATTATTAAATTTTTTGTAAAGGTGCACCAGTGGCTCATCACTGTTTTCTCTTTCGAAAGAAAAGACATAATGGTGTTTACCATTAGTGTCTGATTATATGCAAACAAATATACATGATGCCAAAATAAAAACTGGATTGTGAAAGATGTAAGTGGACAATTTTCACATATTGAAACTTTACGTCTAATCATATGCATGTATCCACATTCTCACTTGGAAAACCAGCATGGTGCAGACAAAAAGAGAGAATCTGATGACTTTGTAGCGACCTTTTGCCAGTTTTTCAACATCATGACACATTCTGGGGTTTCATTAAAGGTAAACACCTACAGCAATATAGGAGCCAGTGACTGGAATTACGTGCTCACCAAACCACTATAAATACAAATAAGAGAGCTTGCTTATTCATGTCCCTGGTTTCTGACAAGAGATGTGTGGGTGTCAGAGGGGGGTACCTGTGTTCTATAAACACCGCTAGAAACCTTTTGTAGTTTTTGACAAGTGTGTTGTGTGCATGTGTAAGCACGTGGTTCAGATCCTTCTCATCTCATTTGCCCCTGGTGTGAGATGAATAACCTTCCTAGTATGAATTGCCAGGCTGATATCTTACTCTCTGTAGGGCTTGAGGGCAATTGGAGCTGACAACACAATGGCATTGTGCTGATGAGAAACCAAGTCTCGGTCGAAAAGCTTCTCAACAAGCCTCTCTGTAAGTCTCAGAGACTGGGCTAGTTTGTGGGGTTTATTGTGTCTTGTATGTGGGATTTAAACATTTGTGCATGGTAGAGTAGTACTACAACACAGGGCAGAGTGTCTTTGAGGTGTGAGGGGGTTGAGACGAGAAGGAGGAGAGAGCTCTGCCAACACACTGTGAGGCCACTCAATTATTTAGAAGAGCCTCCAGGTTCAAAGAGTCAGAGCCAACACCTGCCAGTCTTCCACCTTCACAGCTTATTTGCTGCTGCTGATTTGATCCAGTAGTCATAAAGGTACACAAATGTCACTCACATTATTATTATTAATATTGTTAACGATGAGGAAAATGCAGAGTGCAAAATTCCAGATACGATATTTGCCTCTTGCCTTTACGGCTGTGGATATAAAAGATATCTGAGCATTTCCATTCCCTTTATTGTCTCCTCTTCTGTCTGTTCATCCACTCGCCCCCATGTTTAGACTGTGACCTCTGTCTTGCTGTTGGTGGGCAGTCCTTTGTGCTTAGGGTGCATGTGGGGTGAGTGGCCATAGGCCAGTGGCTGTGAGAAGAGCTCGGGAAGCGTCTCAATGCTGAACTGCCTTTTGTTGGAATAGGCCTGGCGCCGGCTGTTCTGTTGGTGCAGAGGCTGGTGCTGCTGCTGCTGGATGGGGTGGTGCGGCGGCCCCTGGAGGGTCATGTGGGCGGCTACTGGGTGCTGGATGTGGCTCTTACTGGGGTCCCACACTTTGAAGGCTGAGCTGGAAGTGAGTGGGTGGGTGTTGGTCTTGGAGATTTTAGGCTTGGGGATCTGGGAAGCATTGATGGTAATGGCCAGTGGTGCATGGATGTCAGGTGGCGGAAGGAATGGTTTGTCCTTCGGGTGGAAGTTGACTGGCTGAAAAGTGGGAGGGGACTGACGGTGAGTATAATCTACCATTGGGTAGCTCTTGTAGTAGTCTCTTGTAGACGTGTCTGGATGATGGTTGGGGGCAGAAAAACAGAGGAAAGGGGGAAAAATAAGACAGAAACATGGTTAGAGATTAGAGACAGTGAAAGAAGATCAGTGGTGTGAGTGTGAAGCTACATAATTATTATTCCATGCAAAACAGCAAATGCACATTTCAAAATTAAATTGGCAGTAAGAGTAAAGTTCACTTCACATCTACAGTTCTGTGCAAAAGTCTTAGGCCAGCATTAGATTTGTTGTTTTCGTCATGTTGAATTCTTAGTCTCTTTAATTTACAACTAGACAATACAGTAAATACGTACACAGTATCAGAAAACAGACACAAGCACACACCAACCCTGTGTCCTACACATTACATTCTTATACAACTAAAATGCAATCCTGATTACGTTTTCCTGACAAACGTAATTGCCACTGGATTACATTTTTGTAGCA